>CAKAKR010043481.1:0-11165 GCA_916700685.1 Adelosebastes latens | reverse complement strand
CCCCCCCCCCCCCCACACCACTCAATCAGCCTCAAATGCACTCAGCTCATGTTTTTGTATTTCCAGTGAGCTCCTATTGAGATCTTTTACCAGCTTTCAATGGTTAACAATACAGAATTACTGCAAGCTTGAGTAGTAATCAATTTTCACAAGCAGTAGCTACATAAATATGAGATCTGAGCAACATTATATATGAAATGTTAATAAAATCAAATAGAAAATAAATGCACCTATTCTTGCACACCCTATTTTTCATTAATTGGAATTTTAAAAATAAAAAACACAATATATGACAAATTAATTAAAATGTTTTTAAATTATTTTCATTAACATCCAAGAATTATTTACACAGTGTATACTTTGTGACTGGGGTACAGTCCATCTATGGCTCATGGGTTTCTCTGCATGAAAAACAGAATCTACATATCTTTTCTCTGTGATCACTTAAATCAAAAACTTCATTTGCATCTTTACTTCTGAGCTTTCAGTGTATGAACTATGTTTGTTGAGGAAAACTGTGAAAATAGTAGTATTGGTATGTAGTATTTTTTGCTTCCACAAGTGAGACTGCCTGTCTGGTATGCTGGTTGGTGAAACTTTGTGCTTCATATTCTGAAAATGTGTGGGGAGATTTCTACAACAGGCCTAGACTGTACTGTATGCCAGCTGGCCCTCAGTCTGCATCTATTCCTGACTGTATGAACAGAAAGGCTGACATTTGCTAGGAGCTTTATCATCAGTCCTCTGTCTCCATCTATAGACCAAAAACATCAGTCATACACTAGTTAAAAAAAAGTCCTGTTCATCTTTGGCAGGGTGGTACATTTAATCTCAATACAAGACACAATATTACTTTTGAAAGATGCAGCAATGATAGCAGCAACAGAGTTGTATATGTCACCTATATTAATAGTGACTGCGGTCCTGACACAATCATTCACACACAGACACACAAACCATGGAGACAAACGCTCACCAAGTCCGTAGGTACGAGAGCAGGCGTGCTCCTGTAGCCAGGCCAACGTTGCCTCAAAGTTTCTCCTGGTCTCGTCACAGAATCTGTGGAGTGTTGTGAAAAATAGAGATCAATAAAGTAGATGCAGACTTTGGCATGTTAAGATTTGATTTCAGTATGATAGTAAAAGGCAATAAAGTAATCAAATTAATTTTCTACACTCCATACTAGATTGTCTAAACCGTCACAAGAGCCCTCCCCAGCACGGACAAACACTGCACAGAGATAAATATGACAGAGAAGAGAGTTTGGTAAGTCAGCGGTCTGTGTCTTACGTCTCCAAAGACTTGAGGGCTTCATTGGCCTGCTGCTTCCACTCTGCATCCCCGTAGTCCAAATACCTAAAAGACACATATAACATTAGCATACCGCAAATCAAAGAAAGCCCAAATGGCATGAGACATTATACTCTTGAAAATATAGACCATTTTCAATCGGGAAATGGCCATGTATAGTCATAATTTATTCAAAGTTTTGTTATCAGCATGATCCTATTTAACAAAAAAAGCAACCTCACAAGAAAAAATAATGTTTATATTAACTCATTTCCCCCTAGCTTCTAGTCACACTGCCATGCAGCTTTAGATCCACTCTGATAATTCCTTCCTGTTACAAATAAACACACTTTAGGCTTCATAGTATACAGATTTTTGCATTCAGAATTCATGTGACACTCACCACTGGTCACAGTGAGCCACCACACACTCATCAGCTGAACGCGACATGACCTGTTTTTCTGGCTCCATGTAGATCATGGCCTCGCCCTGTGATAAATTGGTACAGAGCCAACATCATTACAGGTAAATATAGATCAAACATCTGTCATACATGGCATGTAATGAAGTCTAGGACCAAAACAACCGCTTCCAAGCGAACTGTGGAGCGGTTTGATTGCAGTGAGAACATAATCCGACCCAATTGCAGGAAGTGAACCCGCAGGGGATTATGGGCTGCCTGCGCGGGCATTTGTTGAGATGGACACAGGTAAACGACAGGTTAACATGAGTGGGAGAGGACTGACTTGGACTTCTGCAGAAGTCCGATGTTTGCTACATCTAGGCCGAGGAGAATATAAAGAATATGTTGAATAAAGTCCAAAAATAGTGTCGTTTATAAAGTCATTCGAGATAAACTGGAGGAAAAGGGATTTGTGCGCACAGTATTGAGTCAAAGTGAAAAAAACATCAGCCCTGGTCCTTTGTACACGGCCCTCAGCAAATTCATTTTTTCATTTGTTCACTGTGAAACCGAACCAGACTAAATAGTAAACAAACCAAAAGTTTCAATTTCACTTCGATTCAAATTAGCCAAACAGACTATGGCTCGTGAAAGCGCCCTAAGATACAGTGCACACAGACATAAGAAACAAAACCAAACACAATCCAGGATTCAGAATTGAAATCTGTTGAACCTCATGTTATTTTATTTGAATGTACTTTTTTTGCATTAGAAACAAAGAATGTCTTACCCTCTCAGTCATCATCTTCTGGATGGGTTTTTTGACATCCTGGACCTTCTGCCCCTTGTAGCCGTCAACCAGCATGATCTGAGACAGGAATTCATTCACAGAGACATTTCATTCATGCTGCTGATGCAAGTCTTCCACAATTCTGACAGTCCATTCAACAAGAAGTGGGTCATGTCTCTGCAGTGCATTCTACAATCACAAATTATCATAAACTGCTCAGTGGGATGACGCGTACTCAGTGTACACATATGAAATACGTTCTGCTTGATGTGCTGTTGAGTGGCCCCTTGCGGTGCTTATATTTAAATTCTTATTTCATTTAAATTTACAATCTGCTGACAGTGACGGCAGCTGAATTTGTACATTTTAACATGACTCATGTCATAATGTTGTGACAGGAAGAAATAGGCTTAATAAAACAATTAAAATTTTATGCCCCGTCTCTGTGTCATGTTGTACAAATTCTTGCTGTTATGCAGTTTTTCAATAGTATACAAAACCAAACTGTCTGAGGGCAACACGTAGCCAATAGTCAGTCAATTAATAATTTAGTCTAGCCTGAATCACTTGGTTTGTGTCTTGGAGAGAAATCATACAAGCTGCAAACATAAAGTTAAATTCACAGAGGGGTTGCGTTTTGCTGACCTATGCAGTTGTTTTTAACTTATTAACCACTGAGTCGACTCACCCCTTCGTAAAATCCCTTCAGGTAGACTTTCTCCTTGGCTTCAGCCAGCTTCTCCTTGTCATTCTGGCTCTGGATCTTCAGCTCATCACACACCAGAGGAGCGGATAGGTTCCCGTAGCCCGGTATCTCTATGATGGGGATCTGACATGTGCATACAAACACACACTCCATTAAGCAACTCGGACTGAATTTGTTCAATGCAACTTGACTTAAACCAAACAGATCATCTTACCGGCTCAAAAGGCAACACCATCTTGTCCTCAATTCCATACTTCTGCCGTAGAGCCTGTTGGAAATCCAAACATTTAGAGCCACAATGATCAAATGCAAACGGTCGTGTATGCTTAAACAATGGATGCGTCTTTTAATGGTCACAATTTGTCCTAATTTAGTAGCACAATCTGTTACATCATTTCCAAAGCGCACTTAAACCTTAAGTTTCAGATGGGCTCTGTTTCTGTTTCTCTGCAGCAGACTTCATTTGGGGTATAAATGCCTTCCTGAATGGCAGCACAGTAGAAATGTTTAATGGTTTGTAACCTCACCTGTTTTTTCTTGATGTCTCTGAGAGCAGCGATGTCATCAGGAGCATCAGAAGGCACACTGGTAACTATCCCCGTACCTGAGGAAAACATAGAAAAGGCAAAAGGCCATGAAATGTATTTTTGTACACCAGGTAGTAGGTTTCTCATTATAATTTACATTATTAACATCCAATGCTATTGCTACTACATTTCTTCAACTGCTGAGGAGATACACTGGAGCAACTAACTGACTGCGAAGATGGGGAAAAACAAATAAAAAAGACCGAACAGGTTGTCCCAGATTCATTGCTCGCTCATTGCTCTCCATAACCCTTAAAACCAGGATGACACACTGGACACGAGAGATTCGTTCTAACTGAAATTCTGACATTTCGACGTAGTCATTCAGAAATTCCAATTAAGGCTATTTACAAAATATCATTAACAGGACACCTGAAAACACACAGACAAACTACACCCCTCGAGCACCACAGACCAGAAAATAGATAGTACTGACTTCTACCAGAACAGAGGCGCTCTGGGTGCAATTAGATCCATTTTATATGTTTACAAATGTTCTCCCTCAGGTAAAAAAAGCAGCCATTATTTCCATCTTTTGACATCACAGTACAGCACTTTATAAATTCTAGGGTGACCTTGGCCTGCTATTTTGAGACTACCCGATACTTTTCCAAAAGATTATCGAAGACGAGGAGGAATAAGGGATAAAGCTCAGTGCAGATTTTCTGAAGAAAGTAATACCTAAAAGCGGGAATAAATTATCTATATTTGATACACAGATATAAATACATCAGCATTTTTCAAGCAGCGTCTGTTGAACTATTCACCAACTGTCAGATACATCTCACTCAAGTTCAAGTTGGCACATAAAAAAAGGGAGAGCAAAGTGTCCCCACTCAAGGGTATTCTGACTGCTGTGAGTGACACTGGCAAAGAAAACTTTTAACAACTAAAACACTCTGACTGCCTTGAAAAAAACACTTTATAAAAACAAACAAACAAAAAATCTATCAACGCAACTACTCTGAATAAATTCATCTTTGCCATTTCTTCTAACTTCTGGACTCGTACCTTTGTCCTCCTTGATGGTGAGCATGGGCAGAGCATAGATGACCTTATAGGAGGTAAGAGGAGCACTCAGGGCACAGCCAAGGATATCCTAGAAAAAGACAAAAAAGATGCAGAGCGTGATTTGATTTACACTGTGAATACACAAGCATCCTACCTGGTACTGTTTAGAGAATGGGACTTAATATTCCAGGGTAAAAGGAAAAGATAGAGCAGAAGTAATACATTTAAAAGGAATCAATTTTGCAGGTTGTTTGCGTGAGACTTGTCCCTCCAACTGCCTTTACACTGCTAATTTACCTCTTACTTCCATTAATTTCACACAACACTGTCTTGCTCGCCTATTGTGCTCTTTACTTATCATACTAAAGGATCAATAGGACCCATTGATTACGTAAATGTGGTCTTTAAGAAAGAACATTAACATTTTTTATACTTTAAGCTTAAAGAAATACGGATATGCTGAGTAAGAAAAGCCAGCAGCATCTCCTTTGTTTGAGGAAGCTAGCCAAGTTCCAGGTTGACAAATCCCTGATGATACTGTTTTATAAATCTTTTATTGAGTCAGTTTATACTTCTGCTTTTATTTGCTGGTATGCATCCCTCAACCTCAAACAGAAAAACCCATTAACAAGGGTGATAAAAATCAGCAGCAAAATCATTGGCACTCAGCAGAAATGTCTGTCTGAACTGTACAACAAAGAGCTGAAAAAGAAAGCAGAATCCATAATTTCGGACAGTACCCACCCCCTGCAATCAGAATTTAAGCTTCTGCCCTCTGGTTCCCACCTCAGACAACCATCAGTCAAAACTAACCTGAATAAATTATCTTTCATACCCTCTGCCATTTCACTGCTCAACTCTGTAAAGTACAGGTAGCATCAGCACTTCCACCCATGCCTGTTCTTTTCTTCTTCTCACTAACTAATATGGTAATATTATAACTCTTTTAATGTTTTTGTACTTCAAGGTTTCATAAAGGTCTCGAACTTCAACTTAAAGTGATGTGTGTAATTTTTCAACTGTGGGCCTCACAGGGTTTAAGTCTTCAATGCCTGATATGAATTTGAATTTATTTGCAGCTGAAAGCTGCTCCAATTATCGGGATATCACACTGCTCAGCCTCCCCGGGAAAGTTTATTCTAGGGTGCTGGAAAGGAGGCTTCGATCGATTGTCGAACCTCAGATCCAGGAGGAGCAATGCATATTCCGTCCGGGCCGTGGAACAGTGGACCAGCTCTTTATCCTCGCGGGGCTGTTGGGGGGGGGCATGGGCGTTTGCCCATCCAGTCTATATGTGTTTTGTGGACTTGGAGAAGGCTTACGACCGTGTCCCCCGGGGAGTCCTGTAGGGGACACTGCGGGAATATGGGGTACCGGGGTCGCTGTTACGAGCCATCCGGTCCTTGTATAACCAAAGTGAGAGCTGTGTCCGTATACTCGGCACAAAGTCAAACATGTTTCCAGTGGGTGTTGGCCTCCGCCAGGGTTGTCCCTTGTCGCCTATCGTGTTCGTGATTTTCATGGACAGGATCTCAAGGCGCAGCCGGGGGGAGGAGAGTGTCCGGTTCGGGGACCTCAGAATTGCGTCCCTGCTCTTTGCAGATGATGTGGTTCTGTTGGATTCATCAGACCGTGACCTTCAGCGCTCACTGGGACGGTTTGCAGCCGAGTGTGAAGCGGTCGGGATGAGAGTCAGTACCTCCAAGTCTGAGGCCATGGTTCTCTGCCGGAAACTGGTGGATTGTCCCTCCGGGTGGGGAGAGAGTCTTTGCTCCAAGCGAGGGAGTTTAAGTATCTCAGGGTCTTGTTCACGAGTGAGGCGGTTTGGTGCAGCGTCTGCAGTTATGCGGGCGCTGTACCAGACTGTTGTGGTGAAAAGGGAGCCGAGCCGGAAGGCAAAGCTCTCGATTTAACGGTCCATGTACGTTCCAACCCTCACCTATGGTCACGAGCTTTGGATAATGACCGAAAGAATGAGACTGCGGATACAAGCGGCCGAAATGAGCTTCCTCCATAGGGTGGCTGGGCTCAGCCTTAGAGATAGGGAGAGGAGCTCAGACATCCGGAGGGAGCTCGGAGTAGAGCCGCTGCTCCTTCGCGTCAAAAGGGGCCAGCTGAGGTGGTTCGGGCATCTCATCAGGATGCCTTCTGAATGCCTCCCTTTGGAAGTTTTCCAGGCACGTCCAACTGGTAAGAGGCCCCAGGGTATACCCATAACACGCTGGAGAGATTATATATCTCGTCTAGCCTGGGAACGCCTCGGGGTCCCCGAGGAAGAGCTGGAAAACGTTGCTGAGGAGAGGGACGTCTGGAATTCCCTGCTTAGCCTGAATCCCCCGCGACCCAGCCCCGGATGTGCGAAAAGAAAATGGATGGATGGATGCAGCTGAAAGCGAGAAACACACAAAGTGAGTACCTGTCCCAGTATTTCCATGACGACTGGCACCACTCCATTCTCTTTGGTGAAGCCCTGGTAAGACATGTTCCTGGCAGACCGATTGGTGCTGATGAAGATGTCTCCCCTGGCCGTCTCAAAGGCAACATACTTCATGTCGGGCCTCACCCAGCAGTTGGTCTGGCCGAACATGGTCTCTGGTCTCAGAGTTGCAGCCACCAGGAAGATGTTTTTGCCTTTCATGGCGCTGTGTGGACGACAGCATTAACATTATTTCTGTCTCAAATTAAGAGTTGGTAGTACTGTGTTTATCAAGATGAGAATTATACTTAAGTGCATGTCAAACTTGTCTGTGGTGTAGTATCCTTCCTTTAGATAGGGCAGTACAGTGTTCAGTGTTTGTAATGTGTTACCTGCTATAAAAGACTTTGGACTTGAATTTTGCCGTGTACGGTTCAACTACTTTCATCTTGATGAGAGTGTACTCCTGAGGTCCAACTCCCTGCAGGTGACGAAACATATTGGTTGGAAGAAAAAAAGAACAAAATACAGCACTCAAATCATCTCAATTCAAAGTAAGAGACCATTTTAAAGGATTTTGTTGTTTTTCCATTTTGTGCTAAGATCAGCAAAACAAACATTTGCTAAATTCAATATGGGGAATTTTCTACATCACCAGTAAACTGCAGGAATAAGCAGAAATGGTAAGTCAAATAAAATCACTAGTGATCCCACGGTCAAGTGTTTTGGATGTGAGGTAGTATGGTAAATTTGCAGCACATTAAAGAATACTTTCAAAATTGTGACGAACATAGTTCCTTTCAATGTTTGCTGTTGGCCTCACAATTGATCATATTTAATCATATCACAATTTTGTTTTTCACAACTAATGCATTATTTCAATGCATTCATTACCTCTCCTGTCTGCCTGTCGTGGTCCATGCATGGCTGTCCATCCCTGGGGGAGTAGATGGTATACCTGCAGAAGAGTCGGGGACAGTCACAATATATTACTGAAAGAACACGCAACGCCAAATGCAAAGTAAACTGCTTGAGACTAAAAGGCAAACTTTAACATCAGTCATCTACCAATGACTTCATTTTAAATATCCACTTTGCTTTTACCCCATGGGAAGAAATGACATTGGTACAGGACATTGTTTCAGGCAAGACAGTTCAACTGATCCTGATAGCAACAAAGACAATGTGTAAGACATTATCATATCACATAATGTGGGGCACTTCCCACTTTACTTACTTTTCTCTATATTACTACAACGACAGTGCTACAGAACAATTATAACAGTTATATAGAAACCTCTAAACTTTCTCACCTTTTGCCAAACTTGATCTTTTTTCTTTCCTTCAGTGTGATGAACTGCCACCTGACGAAGGAGTCATAAAAGGGGTTCACATCGGTGGTGATGAATGAACGCCTCCAGTCCACCTGGGAAGTGATAACAGGACACCAGGATTTAGGCACAGTCGACTAAATGGATAACGTGATTATCCTCAGGGCCAATAAAAGGTGAATGATGAATTCCAGGTATCAAACAAAGGTATCGCTTAAAGGGTCATAGGTACAAAGACATGGGTACAGAAACATAACAAAGACAGTTATTTGAGATATATTATTACAATTAGTTACCTTGACTCCCATCAGTTTGAGGTCTTTGACAGCCAGAGGAGGGAAGTACTCCAGCCAGTGTTCAGCATTGGCAAACTCGGTAATGTCGTGGTCATTCAGGCCCAAAGACCTCATAATGTCCCACTGGAAAGTGGCGGATCCGGATTTGGCCACTGCTTTACTCTAACAGAGGAAAAAGAAAAATAGGGATGAAAATAATGTAAATTGAAAAACATACCCTTTGTGAATGCTGAACCAAAAGAACTTAGAATAATAAGCCCTGGTTGTTATTGACAAAAAAAATGCATTCAATTCTGTAATTTTTTCATCCCTATGTGGAAAATTCCATCAATCTGGTCCCTCGGATCCTCACCTTCTTGCCCTTTGCTTTGTCCTTGATGATGAATTCATCAGATGTCTCTGGCTTCTCCTTCTCCTCTTCCTCCTCGTCTGGAAACTGTGGAGGGTTTCCGTACAGCTCCATCTCTCTCTTCAGCTTGTCTGCACAGGCCTGGTGGAAACAATATGCATGTATGAATACCGGAAAGAAGGAAAAGGCAGTGTGTGTGTGTGTGTGTGTGTGTGTGTGTGTGTGTGTGTGTGTGTGTGTGTGTTTGAGGGGGTTGAAGATGGGCATGAATTACTAAATGTTGATAAAGTATAATATCAGCAAAAATTAAATACTGGTTAAATGAATGCCACATGTTTTGTTTCCTTTAATTGTGCAGGGAAGTTAAGAAAAGGATGCAGGTGGTGACAACTTGCATATTATTTCTTGAATGAAAAGTGGAAAGATTATGTTAGGCAATGTTAATATCATAACTGAAATTACTTCCACCTCTGTTTGTCATTGCAACTACACACACTTATGTGATGGACTGAAAAAAAAACACTAACCTTGATTGGCATTCCTGTGCAGTGCAGCCCGAATGGGAAGAGGCATTTCTTCCCTTTAAGAGCCTGGTAACCAACAGCAAACTACAAGAAAGAAGTTGAACAGCAGCGAGTCAGAGACCAGTGATCATAAGTTGAATATTTGCATCTCAAGTATCTGTCATAGGTGCAGACTTAAGAAGTTAATTTCTCAGCGTTCATCTCTGTCTGCACACTTACCTCACACTTTGACAAGCTGAACGTGTGACCGAGGTGCAATCGGCCGTTCATGTAAGGGTAGGGGAAGGTGACAAAGTACTTGGTTTTGCTGGAGGGAAAAAAAAAACAGTTAATCAAAATATGTATTTGAGACCAAAAGGATTTCATATCTGGTATCTTTTTGAGCAAAGTGCCATGAACTGGGAAATAACATGGGGCAATCATTAGTTTCAAAGGCTCACACTTGGTACATTAACTGCACCACACAACTTAAAGTCAGAGCTTCAGCCACACTTGCACTAGTTTGTTTTTTTTCCCCATGGCAACAACAGACATTGTAGACCTACTATAATACCTATTAAGAACACCAGGCGCTAATAGTTGCATATCAGGAAGAATGAAGGAAGTACAGCAATCTATGTGAATTGCTTTCTTCACATTTGTCTTACATATTGAACTATTCCTGGGTCAAGTGTGTGAAAGAAGGCACCTAATACTCTCATACATACATCATATGGTCCTTCCTCATAGTAGCAGATACTCACTTTGTGCTTTCTCCAACTGTTGTTGGTGCATCTTGTTCAAATGCCTTCTCCTTCTCCCATTTCTCCTGGATCTCTAGCTCAATCTTTCTCAAAAAGTCCAACTTTGCTGTTCCCTTCCGCTCCTGGAATACAAGGACGAGCAAGATGATAGTTCATTTCATTTCATTTTCATTTCAAAATTTATTTCGAACATGTAGAATACAAAAAAGAAATAAAGAAAAAGGATGATCATACCAACAAGTGGACAGTCAGAAACAAGTAGTATTTACATACAATGAAAATACAAAATACAAAAATAAATTGTCAACACTTGATGCCTTGATTTACATATTCGAAAAGGAGTGAGAAGAAGTATAAACTTATTTAATCCCACCCCTTCTCCATAAGTCAATTATTAATTATTCACCAGCTTCCTTATTGAGCCATACATATACTCTAACTAAATTTTCCTTAATTTGTCGAACTATAATTATTATTATTATTATTTATAATTATTCTAACTATAATTATTACCTTTAATCTGTGTCATACAGAAATATAAATTAATTACTGATATAATTATCCTTATCAAAATATAAATTTGTTATCAATCCAGAATATCAATTCATTACTTATAATATAACTTAATCACAATACCAATTCATTACTTACATATTTATATATGTACAATTTGTAATATACAATATGCACATGCAATACAACCTGCAATATATACATAC
>CAKAKR010043479.1:10756-32999 GCA_916700685.1 Adelosebastes latens | reverse complement strand
GCTTGGCAGTAATGTTAGCTGACCAGACGAAGGTCTCTCCATGAATCAATGCTGATCCTAGTGTTGGCTTTTCCTGCCTCAGCCTCCCGACCGCGGCCGGAGGGAACAGGGGAGACACCGGAGTTTTGGTCGGAGACGATAACGTTTCTCTCCGCGGAGCCCCGTCACTTCACAAGACACGGGAAACCTCTGTTGGTCTGGAGGAGCTGCAGCAGTTATTTCTGCACAAACGTCCACTGTACATTCACTAGATATTCTCAGAGCTAAACTAACTCTTCTGCAGTGTGGAGTGTGCGAGCATGCACGTGAGAGGTGGAGCGAGTGAGAACAAGCGCAGTGTGTGAGTGAAGGCAGGCAGAGGAGCAGAGACTCCGGCCCTGGAGACCAGGATTAGGATCTCCCCTGTGTCTTCTGGCCGTGGTCAGGGAGCTGGAGCAGGATTAGTTGACACTGTTTAACAGACGGGCTTCACTAGATAGAACTTTGCGGTTTTGGTGCTTCCGTGTAGTTTGTGTTGGAACAGCGTAGCCACACGCGAGCGCGCATAGGACACTGACCCGCAATGATTTATAAGAGTGTAAGTGTAAGAAGTTACAAACAGTACCTTCAAAATAAAATTTGTGAACCAAATTATTTTCATCTCCGTTGTATTTAGGCCTTGTTGCGTTTAAATTTTGTTTAAATTTTGTCCAGCAAATCTTTCATATTGACTCAACTATGGTGGACTTTGAAACGTGGATTCACGGTGACAGGCTAGCATTAGCAGGTTCACCATTTGGCTGGTCTGTTAGCAGTTAGCTGGCCAGTTATTATTATGTCATATATCACATAATTCACAAAAACGCACAGGTGAATTCTGTTGTGCCACTTTCGGTTGTGATCAGGGCTTTAAGATGGGGGGGGAATCACAGAAAATGTCCATATCCATATGTGTCAGAATGACCCGGTAGTGTGCATATATATATTATATATATTATATATATATGTATATATTCACCTACAACGATAATATATCCCCAAACTCAAACCATAATAATACTGAACGACATACAAACAAATCTTCAACCAAATAATAATTTTTAGAAACATTGTTTTACTTACTACTGACATGATTGTTAGGATGTAGTGCTCTAGGTTGCGTCCGTGGTGACGCACCATTTTGGCGTCCGCGGTCACCATCAGCTCGACGTAGCGAGGGTAGGAGAGGAAGCGTTTGCGTCTGCGTGGGGATTTGGGATGTGCGCTGGTGGAGTTGTCGTCATGAATGTGTTGATCATCTATGGTGGCTCTGACAGAGTCCAGCTCCTCTCCCAGACTCCCTCTGCTCTCAAAAGCAACCGGCCTCTTGGACTTCTCTGTTTTAGAGAAAGAGAAATGATGATGAGTGAGGACGTGGAGAGGAGAAGAACGTGTTTATTGGATTTAAAATCATGATCAGATGGGAGTATTGGACTGTCAAATACTCAGATTCTTCCACACGGGACACCCACCACTTTATGTTCTAAAGGCATTTCATGAGAGCGAGCATGGTACATCTACAGTTAAGAGCCAAGGGGTTTTAGCTTAGCGGAATTCCAATGACATAACAGAAGCACGCTGGACTTCTACGGCAAAACCCCGCCATAAATTATTGTGTCATTCATTCCAGCGCTCGGGAAAAGTTGTACCAAGAGACACGGGGTCAGTGGCGAGCTTTGAGAATAAGAGTTTTCAGGTCAGGCCTGAGTGTAAGCCACACAAACTGAAACAAATCCCATGACGACATTTTACCGACTCACACAGGCACTAGCCTCAGTATGCAATATATAAGGGGAAATAAAAATCCTCAAATTATCCCAGAGCCAGAGTTTATTATGTGCACATTAAATTAAAGGGATAATTCAGGTGTTTTGAAGTGGGGTTGTTTGAGGTACTTATATCCATAGTCAGTGTATTACCTACAGCAGATGGCTGTCAGCACGCCTCCAGTTTGGAGAAACAGACAGGAGTTACGCACAGAACCAAAGCAATGTACTGCTGTGGACACGGCCGGCAGCAAAATGTATTTTAGCCACCTAAGAGAAAGGCTCACCTAAAAAAAATCAATACCAGTTTAAGTGTATGCTATATTTAGAATATTTACACCGTTATACCTCGCTGTCAGACAGCCCTTTACGATGGGCAACTGAAGCAGTTGTGTCCATCTATGCTCTCGCCAAAGCCACCAGACTCCATTGAAGAAAACAGTAGTTTTACCTCGCAGAACACGGGAGATGCTGGTCTACCGCTGCCTCCATCAGTTAGTTGGTTTGTGCTATTGTGTGACTTTGGGGAATCCGATGCAACTCCCCTGTTCAATGGAATCTGGTTGCTTTGGCGAGAGCATAGATGAAGGCTTCAGTTCCTCGTCAGAAACATAGACTGTATAGCGGTCTCATGGCAAGGTAAACTGACGAAAATATTCAAAATATAGCGTACACGTAAACTGATATTGACTTTTTTAGATGGGCCTTTCTTTTAGGTGCCGGCCGAGTCCACAGCAGTACATTACTTTGGTTCCTTGCAGTAACTCCTGTCTGCTTCTTCAAGCTGGGGGTGTTCTGACCGTCATCTACTGTAGGTAATACACTGACTATGGAGAAGTACCCCACTTCAAAACACTCAAACTACCCCTTTAAGTAAAATGTGGACAGCCATGCTAAAAGGTAACATCTAATATATATGATGCCAGATTGACACAATTCCATTTATAGGCTCGCGGTGAACAACAACTTTCAACACCGGCCTCATTTGAGGAAAAAAAAAGAACCAGGACGTCGGCCGTCTACTGTGCACATACTCGACTGGCATTCACTCAGCTGAACTGCACGTGTTGAGCTGGCCATGAGCGTTAGATTCCTTCACCATGACAGAGTGGAGTTAAAAGAGAGACAGAGGCAGAGACACAGACCAGGAAAGCTTGTTTCATTAGAGGAAAGGAAGAGAAAAAATCTGCAACGGTTAAGGTCGAAGCATATGACTGTGCATGTCCACAGGGGTGCTTCCTGAGACTGTAGCCTTTTTGAAAGAGTTTAGAGGAGCCACAGGTAGAGCAGGGGAACAAGAGGGGGGAAAGGCTTTCTAGTATCTACACGGCAGTATCTATCAGGCACGCTCCACATTGCTGCAGTTTATTCATGTTACTGGCCAGCAAATCACCCCACACTAAAAACAGAGTGATGGATCTTCTCAACATCATCAATCAAGTTAATGATGAACACATCAAAAATCATCTGTATGTTCTGAGCAGCAAATGTTTCAATAATTTATTAGCATTGGATGGATTTCAATAGCTATTTTGTGTTGAAAGAGGCCATCTGAGGACTAAGTATTTGCACACAAATGCTAGTGTGCTGTCCAGATTTGCGGCGATGCATTGCCACATGTGATGTGGTGTTAGAAAGACTGCTGCTTGCAGTAGTTGCTGCCATCTCTCAGCCTGGAGGGGAGACAGAGCTATACCCGACAAAGTGATAGAGAAATGTAGCAGGAGTGAATAGTAAATCATGCAAACACGCAGGAACTACTGCTATAAAGGCACAATCTGGGAATTATTTCCTATTCTATCACAGCCAAAATGCATTGCTCCAATTTTTTGCAAATATGGGGGCACATTTTTCACATCCATAACTCATATTAAAACTGTTATTTATGTGGCCCAAATGCACTCAGTACTTTCATGTCAACTGTGTTTTGTGTTGCCTTTATGGAAACATGCATACTTGTGGGAATGAACAATTTAGAGAAATAAATTAAACATAAAATGACATTCAGTAAATAAATGACTTTCAGTCATTTTAATGACTGTCAGTGTTTACGAGCCACGCATAGTTTGGAGTCCGTCCGTCATCCTAAACAACCTCCTCAACTTCAGATAACCCGATTATAGTGAACAGCTCCATTGTCTTCTAAAAACTCAATCTTTCCAGACAGTCACACACAGAGAGAGAGATTGTGTGCGACTGTTAGGTCAGAGAAAAGCAACAAAAAAAGAAAAGCGCTCCGAGATTATTCAAGTGATGCCCCCAGCGGGCACGCGAGGCGGAGCGTGACTCCCTGGCACAAAAGGCAGCACAGCTCTTGCTGCCGTGAGGCCCAGCCCCACGCCGGTGCCAGCGTCCAAGTCAGCGCCAAGCCTGTCTGTGAGTGTGTGTGTGCACACAGCCCGGGCAGCTGGGCCAGAACAGAGCTTTGTATTTTCCAGGAAAAATCTCTCCGAGGCCAAACCCACTACACTAAACCCCTTAAACAGACTCATCACCGCAGACAGTCTGACATCAAAGGGATTATCAAAGCACAGAAGAGCATCTCTGCATCAACACAAATTGGTGTTAAGTCTCAGAGCAAGTGAGGGTGAGATGAAAAAAAAGAGACGATGAAGAAGAGGAGGAGGAGGAGGAAATATAGTCCCTGTTATAATAGCCTTTGAATCGGTGCAGATTAGCCACACACAACCTTTCCCAAATCGCCTTAGGTTGAAATCCCCCTCTCACTAGGTAGTGAGCTGCTACTTACACCATGAGAAGACAGGGGTGACTGCCCTGACCTACACAGACATGACATCTCCCTCCGGGCATCAAATCAGCATCACCTACACATCCTCCTCTCTGGATTTTTACACGTTGGAATAAACCAAACATCAAACTGTGATACATTTCATTTATTTTCACAAGTTTCACAACCTTGAGCCTATAAAACCGAGCTCCAGCGGTTCTTCATAACAAGAGAACAATAAAAGGAGCCCCGCACGGCGTGAGTGTGTAAGCATTTATAAATGTTGTAATTTGGTTGGCTCCAGTGTGCACAAAGCTGAAACAGACCCACACCACACTCACTTTTCTGCTCCGACGCCTACTTGACTTGTAAAAATCTTTTTATCTGTGCCAAACAGATAATCAACACAACGAATATTATAAATATTAATTGCACGCAGAGTGCCCTACACACATTATGACTGAGCAGCTTCATGCATATTCCATTTGGGTTTGAATGCGTACACACATGTTTACACTTACTGACTTATTTACATTCATTCATAAACATTATGGAAGCATTTTATATGCATGTTCTGTTGGAGTCCATTCACGTCCATCCAGCCCGTCCTAAAGGACCTCATTGAGATTTCAGTGGAGATCAAAGAGCTGCTCTTTGACTCTCCTACAGCTCTCTGTCAAAAGTATCAATGCCAAGAGCCCAACAATGGGGAACACACATTTCATTGTTGAACTAATTAACATTCTTTTACAATGGCCCCGCTGAGAGTTAAAGCGCCCTGTTCCCCGGGTGCCAATTAAACAGACAGTATACCTTACATTGAGTATAGGTACCGCCTGGGTTCTATACGAGGTCAGACACTCTGGTTACTGACGGTACAACTCGAGGGGGGAAAAAAATGTTGAAACTCTTGCAGACAGAGGCACAATTAAGTGCAATTCTGTGGCTAGACAGAGAGAAGCAAAGACAGCTAATTGTTGCTGCTGAAGAAGGCTTTTAGAAGTGAAGTGGCGTGGCTTTTGACCTCATTGGAAGACGGCGGCGGGCTTTGTACACTAACAGTGCTCTCAGAGTTCAGTTGTTATTTTCAGTTTCGGAGACATGCTAAAGACAGCATGGTGGTGAGCTGAAGAATGTGTTTGGAGTAGCAGACCTCCTCTGAGGAGACAAAACACTACTTATGGATCGGGACTCCTAATGATGGGCAGGGGCCTGGAGAGTTTTCTTTTCGTCGGACTCAAACTGAGAGTTTCTGACTATCAGATTTAAAGAAATTCATCCTAACAGACTGTAGATTACATGATTGATGGATGACAAAGAGGCAAACCTCCGCAAAGACTGCAACATTCTTTTAATTTGTTGTTTTAATAATAGGAAAAGTTTAAGAATGGGTCTGCGTCAAACATACAAAAAGGGCCCGAAGAGAACCCTCCTTGATGGAGGTAACCAATTGTTTAAAAGGACACTTAATATGAGTACTTGACTACCAATGTCATTCAGTCTAATTTGAAAACAGAGCTCCTCATTTCTAGTCTTTCCTTGTTGCATAAGGAGCCCACGTTAAGAAAGGAGGTTATGGTTCAAGGACTTGACACAACCGGGGCGTGACGATTAAACAACATGAAAATACAAAATAACTGCCTGCGTATATATATCTAGGGCTTTTATTGTGAAAGGTAACGGAAGGAGTGGATCTGTTATACGCTACCTTTGTCAAGGTTGAAAGGAGTAAATAAAGTTTGCCTTCTTGGTTCGGACTTTTATAATCCTTATAAAAATAGACTCAACTCAACCTGTTCTGCACAACGTGATTGGCTGATCCCTTCGTTCGCGGTGCGAAAGCTCAGAAAAATCAACCTTTTTCCGGTAAAAAAAAACGACATCGCTTTTTCACCACATAATATTTGCATTTTGTTTTGAAAATATTCACAACAGTTTGAAAAAATATACTGACATGCAAATTAATCAAACAAAACAAAACGCCTCCGGTGTGTAAAGGCCTTTCCAGTGTAAAGTTAAAGTGAGATGCTTTAAAAACCACGACATCATAAAACCAACAATTAACATAGCGCCTGACTTTGGCGTCTAAAGGGGAACACGAAGAGGGGCACTTTAAGGATAAGTCTGTTTTATTACAACTTAGTTTCTTAGTTTTGGCCATCATTCCTGTCGGTAATAACAACATTGTACTCACCAACTCCAGGGCAAGTGAACAAATGGACTTTGTAGTTGCAATGTTGTCATGCTACCAGATATCAGAAGTTACGTTGGCGAGTATGTTATCATAGAAAGGATGAACACAACTATGAAAATAAGTAAACCAGTAAACCAGAATCCATACAGGAAGAACTTACACATGTCACAATAGTGACTACAGTTTGTAAAGAACAACTGTAGAGGTTGATGGTTAATAGGAGTAATGCTCGTCCTACACAGTCAGTGTGGATGAAGTCATTACATATTTTCAGACGTCCCAGAAACCCATTTAAGACCCTGAAACAAATAGTTCTGCCTTTGACATATACAAAGCAGGTCTGCAGTTCTGCCTGATTTCTGGCCTCTGGGATGATAAACAGCCGGAGCTGCAGGCGATGACACGGATGTTTGACTGGCCAGCTCTCAGCGCCGCCTCTCCAGCAGTCCATCTCGGTGGGAAACTGTCGCTCACCTGTCACCCCCCCTCTCACCTCTGACTGTCACCCACGCCACCACGCAGTCAGTCACTGTCACTCAAGTTGCTCCAACCGTTCCAATCGCCCCCCTCATCTGTTAAAGAATGCCCAGACAGTAGACAGTGGCAGAAAATAGCCCCAGCTGGAATCTGTCACGGGAACTCCGGAGACAACACAACGCGTTGGGTTCAATAGGGCCGCGGCCTCGGGGCGGCCAGACACATGGCAGCTATTAAAGTTATAGACTGTCTGTAGTTGCCCAGCCCTGTTCGGCCCTGTGCAGACTATCTGTTATCTTTAAATCAGATGCCAATGAGTGCAATGGGCCATATTATTAACTGCTGGCATCATCCGTCATGATGCAGTGTCATGAAATGTGAGGCAATGATGGGACAAGGCATCATGCCTGAAGGGAAAACTTGCACATTACGCAAAACTAACAACAACTTTATCATCTTGGTGCTCCAAAGAAAAACGCTATGTCCATTCAAAAGGACAATCAAAAGACATTCTGATTCATGTTCAATGTACAGTAGGCTTTAATAGTAAAGCAGTGGGTGAGAAAGCTACTTTAGAGAAGCAGGTGTAAAAGAAGAAAAGCGGGCAGTGGGAGTTGGGGAAAAGGCTGGGGCCTCTGCCAAGCTCGGCAGCCAAACCGACAGGCACACGCAGCGCAGGCCAGGACCGCTCAAACACATGAAGAAAGAAGCTCCTTTCTCCGTTCCTCTGCACTGCTTTGCTCAGCAATTCCCAATACTCAGCGGGACTCTTCATCCACTGACAGGCCGTGCACTCCTCCTGACACATGCTCACAAGCAAACCACATCTATGCATGCACACAAAAGGCCAAAAACACACTTTTTTTCCTAATAGGTACTTCCTGGAACGGGGGAGGTTCAGTCTGTCCAGGGGGCATGAGGGCACAGAGCGAGGCTTAAGCCCTTCGGAGCCATCTGACATCCAGAAGCTCCACACCATCTAAAGCCAGACCCTAAAGGTGAGAGAGGTTGTCTGAGTGATCAGCGCCCGTCCATCACACCCTGGCCCGGCCACCTTTCCTGACCCCTGTCAAGAGCCGCAGTTACGAGGAAAACAAAGAGCTTAATGCATACATAGTTGCAACAGAGGCCCAGCAAACAAGCCAGCAGTATCCACGCACCTCTAGGAGAGGGAAAAAACCTCAAGGTCACATCCACCCGTCCAGTGAGTGACTCCAAACAAAGAGGGAAGTGAGGTCACAATCAACAAGTGCTTCCATTCACATACATGAAAGCGCAAAGGGAGAGCGGGGAGGCGATTCAAGTCGGCTAGTTCAAACCCCAGGCGGGGGGGCGGGGGGGAGGGCATTTTCCATGTAAATGAACCCATTGACCAAAAAACCTGATGCTAGCATTTGAACTACCATGTATACACAGTGGGCACCGAGGGGGGAATCCTATACAATGATTGTGTTGAGGGTCAGGGGGCACTGATGCCATGTGTGCCAAGTTATGCCGCATCAAAGCCACTTCGCTGTCCCAGCTGCCCTCAGCGAGCCATCAAGAAACCGGGTCGAAGCCAACACTGGGAACACTGGTGTTTGGGTTTTTACGGCTGGTAATGTTTGCTGTCAAGCTGTCTGCAATCCACTGTTTCTAATTCAGACAAAATATGACACCCCGCAGCTTTAGACACGCAGCCAACGACTGTGAGACAGAGACACAGCACAGCTCCCCTTCTCTCTCCTCTCTTCTCTTGCTTGTCTTCACATGGATTTTAGAGAGCAAAGAGAAGAGAAGAATCTGCCCCTATCTGTGGCCACCCTCATCCCCGCCGCGGCTATCTATATCGAAGGACGACACGGGGATTCACATGCGAGCTCGGAGACAGATGCCCCGTAGAATGTGTCATTAAAAGGTCGGAGCCGTGTTGTGATTTTTGAGCCCAGTAAGCTTCTTTCCCCCAGAGGCTTTTAAAAGCCAGAACCAGGCACAACAAGGCCCTCTGTGACTTTAAAACATTAATCACCCACTCAACAGCTATCTACACTAGAGGTATTCTAAACAGCGGGGAAGCCACCCAGGTTGGCTGACACAGACAGAACACCGATACAGTCGCTAGAAATGTCAGTGAGTGAGACCAAACACACTGAGACATACTCCTACATTTCCGATTTGCAGTGTCTGATGTGGTTTCTAATGCAGTCACTCATTGGAAACGGATCTTAAAATCCCATCCACTCAACAGCACATAGAATGAATGAACACACGCAGCGGAGAGGAAAGCAGCCGAAGACAGGTCTACAGTCGTGTCATGACTGCTGAAATAACAAAACATCATTTTCCATCAAGGTACCACTTTAAAAGCACTTCTATTCCTGACACTTCACAGGTAGAGACGGCGCACGTACCGAAAAAAGTCAAGTATTCGTACGTGCCATCTTGGTTATATCCATGCGGAAACTTCCTCTCTTTTCAACGTGTTTTTGCAGAGTGTGCAGGGACTGTACAAACTCTGGAAACTCTTACTGCCTCACTAGATACAGAAGTCCCAGTTGTTGTTCTGGCACTGTCTGTAGCACACTTAAAGGCAGAACTGTGACACATCATATCTGAGGGAAAAGCTTATCTCACCAGAGGTATCTTGCTGGTGATATACATTCTGTTTCCTGGAGAGCTGCTTGTTAAAAACGCAGCTTTGTCGGGTTCAAAAAGCTGTTTTCTTTTGCAAAGAGAACGGCTGATGAAGAACAATAATCACCACTGTGAGTAAATAGGTGTAAATGTCTTTACAGAGGGGAAAGAAACGCTGCCTGGCCAGCACATTGGAGGCATTGTCTGTATTTCCACGTGTTTGGATCAAGTGTGATAGTTGGCATGTTTCAGACCTACAAGGCCCATAAAGCTTCAGACCTCTTCAAAGTCCCAAACCTGCCAAACCCCTCAGCACTCAAACTCCAAGCTCCTCTATTTTGATTTAAGGCAAGAGTCCTCTTCACGGGAACATAAAGTGGAGAAAGAAAGAGAGAAAGAGAGAGGGCCGTAAGATGACTGACCCTGACAAAGAGTGCTTTTATAGCTCCTCAAAAAGAGGAGATACTGGGAAAGGAATCTGCCCCCCCGCTAACACCACAAGTCCCGCAGTCTATCATCGACATGATGAGATAAATCAGAAACTTTTGTTTCTTAACTCGCTATAAATCCGTTGCTGTGGAGGGTTCTGCTGAAGACAGAAATGCACTAAACTGAAATAAAAACCTGTTATAGACAAAAGCATCTTCTCCGTTAACCCCTGAGTTACCAGCTTATCAGGTAAAGCTTCTAGTCCAATAAAACAGCCCCACAATAAAGCCTACCATTAGACCCAAACTCTTAATGAGAACTCTTAATCTTAATGAGAACTCTGAAATCAGGAAGCTGAGGTAGCTTGGCCGTTAGCCAACACATACTTGAACCTGGTTGAAAGCATTTTATCATTTAACATAACAGCATGGTACGACGACTTGAGAGAGGAAGGAGCAAAGACAAGCTCTCCAAGATTGTTAGTAATGCAGGGAATGTGATTGGCAGGTCACAGAAACACAGAAAGGCTAATCGTATAACTGCAGATACCTCACATCTACTACACTCAGAGATTGAGCTGCTCCCGTCTGGCCGTCGATTCAAGGTCCCAAAGGCCAGCCGCAACAGATATAACAAGTCTTTTATTACCTACAGTATGGCATACAGACATTAAACACAGAATGACTGCATCAGGGAACACTTGTTAGTTTATAAGATGTGCCTTCTTTTATTATTTATAAAGCTTATTTGCTGGTACCTGCCCATCAGTACTCTTGTATAATGTATTTGTGTTAGGGCTGTCAATCGATTAAAATATTGTATCGCGATTAATCCCATGATCGTCCATAGTTAATCGTGATTAATCGTATATTTTTTTTATTTGTTCTAATTTGTCAAGTATTTAATCCTCTTATCAACATGGAAGTGGGCAAATATGCTGCTATACGCATAACATATGTATATATTTATTATTGTAAATCAATTAACAACACAAAACAATAACAGATATTGTCCAGAAACCCTCACAGGTACTGCCAAAGACTGATTTCCACTGAGGTGGACAACAAAGTCAATCTATCTATTAGGAAGGATGTAATGTTTGTTTGAATGTCTGAGAGGCAGTGATTCAACTCTGTGGTCATTTTGTATGATGCTGTTTAAATGTAATTCATTATAATGAAAGGTAGGCGACTTTTTGTGGTGGAGGACAAAATATAAGTTAGAAACACGTTGGTGTAGCTACAGTAATATTTGGTTTTAACTCTGTATATTATACGGCATGTATCCACCTGAAAAAAACCAGTACATTTGCTGGGTTACACTCTCCATAATCTACTATCGTATCTACATAATCTGCATATACTGTACGTAATAAAAGAGATGCTCTGTCACCTTTGTTGTAACATACAGAAAGGTACAAATCACCTTTTTAAGGGCACAGTCCCAAAACGTTTGGCTGCTTAGAGATCCCTTCTCCAGCTAACAAGGATTCTACATGTCGGTCCTGTGTTTCTCTCCACTCTCTCAGCAGTTGGGCTGTGGTTAGGAGCCCCATACTTAGACACTGATTTAGTCTGATGAGGAACATAAGGAACAGAAAGACAGACAGACATGGTGTAGAGGGGAGACAACAGAAGGGAAGAGCTACAGAGACCAAAGACCACAGAGCTGGATGTGTGCTACATGTTAGCTCAAAGATTTGAACACATTTAAAAGTCCAAATAGGGCAAACGTCCAAATCCAAGACCAGGAGCAGCCACTACGAGTGTTTTGCAAGCAGAACAACACGTGCCAAGCCGGTGTTTATATCTAACCGGCTAGTAGCAGCGTGTGCTGCACTCCTTCCCATAAAAAGACAGGACAGGCCTGTTAGTCTTGGCTTAGCGTGGCCTTCAAAGAGCACATTTATCACCGCATCTGGAGAGGGGCCTATCTGATGAAGCTGAGGAGCCGCAGCCTGGGACACCTCGCAGTCCTACTACCCCGGCCCTACTGCTTCTTTTAATCCTGCTGCTCATTGTTTACCTGCAGCCCTTTGATGAAGACCTACAGGTGTCTCATCATGTACGCATCTTCCTCCCTACTATCTCCTGCTGTACACTGAATCTAATGTCTACGAGGAGTTAACCGGTTGTTATGCGATGAAAAGTCAGGATGTACCTCATTTAGGATTAGGTAGATATGAAAGGATAACTGGCAAAGATATAAAATAAGTAAATGATGATGTTCAGTCGGGGTCATTCACCACTCACGGTTCTTAAGGGAGAGTACATTTAAAAGAGCCTCCGAGTGGGGGCTGAGAGACCCTCCACATTTCTCCGTCTCTGTTTGCCACACACAGACTGAGGGAGTGAAAGGGGAAAGCATATTAAGGAGGTATTGACCTGGCCCATCAGGTCAGTCCAAGTTCTTTAAACCGCCGACACACACAATGGCCGCCACCAGGCGACAATGGCCGGGTTCAGACAACAAGCAAATCAAACGGCCTGCACATAAAAGATTTATTGCATCGCACAACAAAAGGCCGCCCGCGGAGCTCCCAGCGAGGACGGCTCTCCATCGCGGTGAACTCCACTCGGTCACCCCGCTTTCTCTTGAGGCCCTCTCTCCGACACCCGAAGGCCTCAACCATAAAAATTCAAATGAAATTGAGGGGGGAACTTTCAAGCAGCCTCCCATGCGGAAAAAACCTCTCCAGTTCTTTTCATCACAACTAGCAACCTGAAAAGCAATTATTCCTTTCCCTCTGAGCTGCTGCCACAGACCTGGGATTGAATGCTCCAGTTGAGTGAAAACACCAGGCGGTGTTGGAGCGTTTTGCTTAATTAAGTTGAGAAGTTTTCAATAACACCCTCTTGATCAAATCTTTTGGATATCCTGCGAGCCAAAGACCGTGACTGGGTGTAATTTCCATTTCAGGACAGCGTTTATAGCTACGGCTCAGAAAGTGAATGCAGGTCATCAGTGTTTGTGGGTGAAAGTCAGACAGACGGCGGTTACAGGCAGTATAGTTAGGCAGTCTGTGAGTCTGTTACCTGAGGCTGCGCAGGGCTCCGTGATGTTGTCAGTAAGCGAGGTGTTCTTCTTCCTCTCATGCCGATAGACAAGATGAGGTTTGTTGTGCTCTTCGTCATATTCCTCCCCCGCAGCGTTCAAAAGAGGCTCTAAGAAGTATTCACCGTGTTGTGTCGTAAACGTTCCGATCTAGAGCAGAGAAAGAAAAAAAGAGATGTCATTGATGGTATGAAGCGTGCGCTTGCATGTGTGCATACTGTACTGTATGTGTGTGCAGGTTTCATTTACTTTCATTTTAAAGAGGTTGCGGTTTAATTGTGTTGCCCTCGGGCGCCACTGTGAACATTATTTCCATGCTTTTGAGCTGGTTTATTTGACAGGTGCACATGGAAAGAACGTGCTGACTCACAAAGGTCAGAGGATATCTATCACAGCTCACTATCAGTCAGGAATTGTAACCATGAGAACAACCAATCGTGAGACATTTTTTATACATTTATCGATGCACAAGTGAGTCGTTCTGATTCAGTAAATCATTTGACAGGCTGTTAACTCGTTCTGACTGAGAAAACGCATTTCCCCTCCCAACCTGACACCGGGACGAGTGACATCATCATACGCGGACAGAGCTGCTGACAGAGGAATGCTAATATTGATTTGGCAGCTCAAGTCCCTCACAAAGCTTCTTAGCTCACTCAGCCATGAGGCACAATGGTGTTTGTATGGTAATTTCATGCGCACACTTAAACAGGATATTGGACGCTGGAATGTTATCTTTAAGGCAGCATTATTCCGTAACCGTCCACCGCCATGAGTGATGGATGTTTGACAATGGAAAACACACACAAATGGGATATGGAAAATGTGTACAAACTGTATGTGTACCTTTTTCCTCTGAGCCTTTCAAAGAGTGAAGGATTACCTCGCACGTACTTCCTCGAAAGTGCTACAGGCCTTCGAGTGCTACATGTGTTCGGCGCTGCAGCGTAATGAGCTTGTGAAAACAAGACACAGGATAGAAACAAACACACCCTGAAAAAAAAACACCTCAATGTTCCTCATTGTGCTCTACCTCCAAGGCTTTCCTGCAATATTACCATTTCTTCAGTTCTGACAGGCCAGTGTGGATGAATTAAACCGCCTCTGCAATGCAGGAATGAATCAGAGTATTGACAGAATCCAGCTAGAGTGTGCAATTTGTGAGGCAAAGCAACATGTGCACAAAGATTTAGGTACTTTTTAATTAAATGTGAGAATGTTGCAGCCTAACTACTACTACCCGTTGTAGTGATCTAAATGTAATGAATAGGGCCACCCCCTCTTAGTCAATTATTCGGTCGTTTTGGTCTTACTCGACCATTTTATTTAGTCCATTAGTCATTTTTTTATGCTTTTTTCATGCTATGACATGCAATGACTTATTTCCAAGAAACTTATGAGCACATCTCTGGTAAACACCAGATTTAAAGTGGTGCTTTTGTGTGATTCTTTGTGGAGAAACTCAGTTTTACAGATGTCGACTAAAGTGACTCTATGTAAAATCAGAAATAGCTTATTAACAGCGACACCTGTTGCTGTTAAGTCAACTAAACTCAGCGCCCTGTTGCTCGCGCTCGCGCTTGTGCTCGCTCTACATAGACATGAAGGAGCATCACTCAAAACAGTGAGGCGACACACGTCAGCTAAAAGCACAATATCACTCTATATTTCACCTGCTTGGCAGTAATGTTAGCTGACCAGACAAAGGTCTCTCCATGAATCACTGCTGATCCTGTGTTTTCCTGCTTCAGACTCCCGTCTTCTGCAGTGTGTAGTGTGCGCGCATGCACGTGAGACGTGTAGCGAGTGAGAACGAGCGCGGTGTGTGAGTGAAGGCAGGCAGAGGAGCAGAGCAGCATGGACTCCGGCCTTGGAGACCAAAGCTACGGTCTCCCCTGTGTCTTCTGGCCGTGGTCGGGGGGCTGGAGCAGGAAGAGTTGACACTGTTTAACAGACGGGCTTCACTAGATAGAACTTTGTGGTTTTGGTGCTTCCGTGTAGTTTGTGTTGGAACAGCGTAGCCACACGCGAGCGCACATGGGACTCCGACCTGATTTATACGTGTAAGAAGTTACAAACAGTACCTTTAAAGGTACAGTGTGTAGGATTTGGCGGCATCTAGTGGTGTGGTTGCAGATTGCAACCAACTGAGTACCCCTCCGCTCACTCCTCCCTTTCCAAGACCGCGGTAACGTGAGCTGCCAAGTGTCAAGAAGTCAGACGGCGGCTGGCAGTGCCACGGTTTAGCACTCTGCGGCTCACGTTACCGCAGTTTCACAAGCACTACGGTGGCCTTCAGGTAACGTAAAAACACAAACGCCTCTATCGAGAGACTCCGTGAAGCTCCCTATGTAGATATAAACGGCTCATCTAAGCTAATAAAAACACAACGATTCTTATTTTCAGGTGATTATACGCTAATGGAAACATAGTTATTGCTAATAGATCCCCCGAAATGTTACACACTGTTTAAATCAACTAATCGAATTAGTCGACACAATCGTACGAGTGTTAGTTGACGAAGGATGTCTTTGGTGGAGGACAGCCCCAGTAATGAATGATTTAAACAACTGGTAGATGTTTACCTGTATCTTGTAAATAACGGTCTATCGTGAGCTAACTTTAATTAGATGATAATGTTTGAGCCTCTCTAAAGTTCTCATGTGGTGTTAACGGAAGGCTGAACAGACAAATGCTCTGTTTAGTCAATGGACGGGGGGGCAGAGTTTCAGGGTTTCCCAGCATTAGCTCAGCAGCAGATCTGGCAAAAAGTTCCGACAGACACAATGGTTGCTGTTCAGTAGCGGGTGCTGAACTGGACCTTACAACGAACTGAAGGACTCCTATTTGAAGCGAGGTCACCGTCATGACATGGATGGAATGGCCATTGGCACATATCAAATCCCTCAAAGACACTTTCAAACCCCCCCGCCCCCGTGGATGCCGAGTCATCCGAAAGTGACGTACAGTTGCAGTCAATCTCTAAAAGTTAAATAGGACATAAAAGGGTGTCATGAGCCTGATCTTTACACAGAGGTGCATCGCTTGGTGCTGGAATGAAGACGGCCTCATTTCTCAGGACAGGCTGACTCACCACACACTTCTATTGTGTGAGTGAGCTGAGAGAGAGCGAGCTCCTTAAGGGACATTTCCCACGCTGTGTGAGCTATCCTTAAGTTCCTCTCAACCTTCATTGGCAGTTGTCTCCTCTTCACAGCGTTTCTGCCCGTCACAGCTCACTTTGAAAAGGCCAAAAGCTCCTCAACCCCCACCCTCACCCGATTCCCCCCTGGGGACGGCTTTGAGCAACTCTGGACGAAAGGGGAACCTGCTTTTTCTAGAATGACCCCCTTTGTTTTAGGAGCTTAATTATTCCTTAATGACCTCATCCCAACAAAATGTGCCTGGCCATTAAGCCCCGAGTGATCAGATACGGACACATTTATGACCCAATAGCCTCTGGTGCTGTCTCCATTGTCCTGTCATTCTCAATGAGTGATGATGCGGATAAGCAACAAAGATTGCTTGAAAAAGGATGCAAACATGTTTGGATAAGCGAGTCATACATCAAAGTTGGGCAGAGGGGCAATTAAAGGCTTATTACCCTGATAATTCCAGCATACCTCATACGTCTTAAATCGCTGCACAACCATGAAAAACACTTTATGTGGTGCGGTGGTCTCTTTTCTCCAAAGCCCCACACTGAATGGGAGTTAATAAGGTGTAATACACAATGGTTTTAAGAGTAGCACAATCACTGTATGCATTGTGAATGTACTAGATCAACATGCTATCCTGGTACTGTACACAGTGCACCTATCTAAAATAAGGATTATGTCACTGATAGGGGTTGTGACGGGGAGGGAGACTCCAAGGCTGTGGTCCTCCCGTCTGTACAGCCAAACACCAACCACCACCACCACCACCACGCCGAGTCCACGCCGGAATCCCACTGGCGCGACTGAGGTCAACCCCCTGCCCCTGGACCAGTAACCTTACGTGACCCATGAAGTCATCCCCTTCAACACTTATCAGATTCTCTCACACAGGAGTCGGCAAACTAAATGACTAAATGGGCATCCGGATCCTCAAGTGGTATAATGGGGCTGTAAACTCATTATTACCCAATAACTCCATCATTAAAGCCCCATAAGAGCGAAAGGATAAAGGTAAAGGGCAACAAGCAAACAGCTGCAAACAGCTGCTTTAGAATGATCTGTTGTTTGGGGCTGCGACTGATTATTACTTTCATGAACAATTATTTTCCCCCATGAATCAATTACTTCTTTAGTCCATGAAAAGTGAAAAAAACTGAAAAAAAATCCTAGAAACCTCAGGTGACATCTTCAAATAGCCTGATTTGTCGCTAATACGAACTTATAATGATCTAAAACAGAGAAAATCAGCAAGTCGGCACATTTGAGAACCTGGAACCAGCAAATGTTTGGACTGCCCCCCCCTCTTAGTCGATTAGTCAACTAATCAGTCGTTTTGAGATTTCTTTAGTCCGTTAGTCATTTTTTATGCTTTTTCATGCTGAATGACTTATTTCCAAGAGACTTATGAGCACATCTCTGGAAAACACCAGATTTAAAGTGGTGCTTTTGTTTGATTCTTTGTGGAGAAACTCGGTTTTACAGATCCGTCGATTAAATCAACTAATCGATTAGTCGACAAAATCGCGTTAGCCGACTACGAATTTCTTTGGTCGAGGCAGCACTAGAAAAAAACTATGAGAAAAGTCCCTTCACAAGTTCCCCGAAACCTCAGGTGACATCTTCAAATAGCTTGTTTTGTCGCTAACACAAAGGTATAAGGCTGCAACTAACGATTATGTTCATTGCCGATTGATCTCTCGATTAATCGATTAGTTGTTTGGTCTGTAAAATGTCATAAAATGGTGAAAAATGTCGATCAGTGACGTCCTCAAACGTCTCGTTTTGTCCACAACTCAAAGATATTAAGTTTACTGTCACAGAGGAGGAAAGAAACCAGAAAATATTCACATTTAAGAAGCTGGAATCAGAGAATTTAGACTTTTTCTAAACTATTAATCGATTACCAAAACAGTTGGCGATTAATAGCGATTTAATCTTTCACAACTAATCGATTAATCGATAGACTAATGATTTAAAAACGGAGAAATGCAGTAATTGAGAAGCTGGAACCAGCAAACGTTTGGCATTTGTGACTTACTAAAATTTCTGTTGATCGACTAATCGATTAACCGGCCGCTCGTTTTAGCATGCCTGCAGGTATTACTGATATTTTTGTAAAGATTTAGAGCTTTCTTGGAGCAGCAAAGGAATTGTTGATAAAGTAAACACACTGGCATGACACTAAATAGCTGCACATACTGTAGATTCAAACCCTGAATAAACTCTACTGATATTTACAGATCTTTGTAGGAAGAAATGAGCCTTCTTGTTTGCCCGGAGTCTGGTCGGAGGTTTAGGGTCCCGAGGTGTAGAACAAAGCGCTACAGGAACAGCTTTGTTCCAGCTTCAATTGTGCATTTAAATAAGTCACATATTTATGGAAAGTTTATCCCTTTTCTCATTTATTGTGTCTTTCTTGTCCTGATATTTCAGTGGGTTTTTATATTGTTCTTGTGGCCTTCTTCTTTGTGCTGGGTCCTGATCCCAGTAAGCCTTTGAGTACTCTTTGTCATGTTTTTGGTGTGTCTGTCTCTTGTCTGTGCTCTACCTTATTGTCAATACGGATGTCATCCTCTATTTTTGCTGCAAAACAAATCTACCTACGGGTACAAATAAAGTCACCTGAACCTGAACCTGAACCCTAAATCCTCAGAGGTCACACAGCAGGGTCAGTCAACCTCAGCTGGAGCTGATCAGGGATTTTTTAGAGTGTCATGCTCCAGAGCACTTCGGCAGAGTGGAGGCTTGTTGTCACATCAGCCTCTATAACCACTATACTATACATCACCCTGATGTCCAAACCAGCAGCATCTCCCTACAGACACTAGAACGGGGGTCTCCAACACGTTGCTCACGAGCGACCAGTAGCTCGCGACCCGTTTCTGAGTTGCTCGCTAAAGGTTCAATTAAGCGATACAGCCCAGCTGGCTGTCTTGAATGTCATGAAATCTAAGTTCAGAACAAGACTGACAGATGAACATTTAAATGACTCCATAAGAGTGAACCTAAGTGGATCCAGCATACACCTCTCTTGTTGACTCCATGCAGTGCCAGTCATCTCACTAACTGTTAAAAAGACTGAATGCATGTAATACATGCATGTGAACTACAGATGATGAAGGGAATGTGAAGGGAAGTGATGTGATATGTGGACAGACAGAAAACAAGTAACAACAGTTTTGTTTTCTATGACATTAATCTGATGTGGATTTATTAGTGTGAGCTTGACACGTTGAAAATGTAAAGAAATGCAAACAGAAAAAAAACATGCACATGCTGCTGAATTTAAGATGTTGATGATGTCAAAATGTGAGTGTTGGATATCAACATTTTCTAAATGTTCACACAAAAGAAGCTTATTCAGCTGGTTTGGGTGGAGCTGAGCAATGTGAATAAAATAATATATATAAAATATGAGGAGCTCTTGGCCACTTTCATTTTGTTAAAGTAGCTCTCAGAGGAGAAAAGGTTGGAGAACCCTGCAGACACTAGAAGATGCAGAGCTGCTCTCCTCCTCCTCTTCCTCTCTGACATTAGTCCAGTAACACTTGCTCTTGTTCCACTCCTACACACTTCACTTAAGCTGCGGGTTTATGGGGTACATGCATGGATGGAGGTCTGTCAGCATCGCTTGATTAAAGCATGTGTAATAGTGAATACTCACCAGCCCGGTGCACAGGCTGAAGACGGCCGGGTACGCGCTCTGTGCGTTGACGCGTCCGCGGAAGAAGCAGTGCCGCATGTCGCTCGGCTCGCCGAAGTGCGCGTCGTCCTGTGTGGCGTTGCCGCTCTGCTCCTCCGCTCCCCCCAGGTGTCCCAGGTGTGTCACCGTGTACGAAGGAGCGATGAAGCCGGAGTATGCTGTCAGGTTGAGATGGAACCGATCCCCGAACGCGTCGATCTGGTAGTGGACCCGTAAACCGGACAGGTCGTCATGTAAACTCCTCCGTCTCCGCCGGTAGTGCAGCTTGTGAGGGAAAGACTCTCCGAAGTCGTTTACGCGGATCGGGGTGATGATTTCATAGGATGACAGCTGCTTCATGAAGCTTTCTGCAACGAGAGAAAGAGAGAAAGTAGATGCATTAAACAGTTAATGCACTAAGACGCATCTGCAGCCTGCAGACGCACCGCGCATCATGCACATTAAACACCTTCAACTGGCTCCAACTAAATCACTGCAAACCTTGTTTCGGATGCAACCGGTGCTGCAAAGTGTCCCGGACCAGCGCTGACAGATGACACATTAGTCCAACCAGCCAGATTGCAAACTGCATGATTTCCTCCGTGCAGAAGCTGCAGCACGGCTGTCTGTCGTCTCTCCAAGGCTTTATAACCCCTCTCCTCTCCAAGGCAGTTATAACCCCTCTCCTCTCCTCTATCCCTCCTCTCTCCTCTACTCTCTCTCCGGCTTGTCAGCAACAGGTCTCTGGATCCGCTGCGGAGGCTCTCTGCTGCAGCGCAAGTCTTGCAAAGTGCACTGGCCTCATCGCATTGCTACAACATGCATCCACTCTCTATAAAACACACAACTATTTATGACACATTCATCACACCCCTGACACACACACATTCACACACACACATAAAAATGCTGCCTAATGTAAAGTGCAGTCTATCCTGAAAGGAAAGGAGGGATCAGTGCCAAGTCCGCTTTCCCCTGAGCCTCAGCCATCCCTAGAACAGCACCGTGCACACTGAGCAGCTCACACACTCACAGAGCAACGCCCCTCCAGGCTGCACAGCCAATGGAGAGGAGCCTCCACCACCACGCATGGGGCAGGCTGGAGAGCTGCAGGGGTAGGAGAAAAAAAAGAAAAAAGAAAAAGCCTGGAAATAAAATCTACCAGTCATCATGTGGAAACCAACCAAAACAAGAAAATCAGCTGGAATTCTGGCTTTTAGGTTGCTCCTCAACAGGGATTATTGCTGATACAAAATGTTATTTTATTTCGTTAACATTAACATTAACATTTGATCATTGTGATGAAGGTAACACAGTTTATAGTCTAAGTATATAGTATATAAGTCTAATGCAGTTAGGGCCAAAGAGACAATGTACTACGGAGTATTAGGGCCACATTGAGGGAAAAAACATCTGAGATTTACAGAATAAAGTCATAATATTACGAAATAAAGTCATAACTTTACGAGAAAAAAGTCGGAATATTACGAGAATAAAGTCAGAATGTTACGAGAAAAAAAGAAAATAACACGTACAATTACTACTTTATAATATTATGACTTTATTCTCATAATACTACGACTTTTATTCTTTTAAACCAATGACTTTATTCTCAAAATCTAAAATGTATTTTTTTTTTCCCCATTGTGGCCCTAATACTCGTACCATAGACCTACAACAACGACAAATAAAATTGAAAATGTAAACAATAAAACAGTTATCCATTTCCACTAATTGTATTAGAAATCCACAGGGAGCCACTGGAGAGGAGCTAGAGAGCAGCATGTGGCTCCGGAGCCGCAGGTTGCTGACCCCTGGTGTAGCTAGACCGAAATATCAGCAGAGCCGATATATATTAGCCGCTTGTCATCGATAATATCTGTCTGGGCTAAACGGCAGCAGTAAGTAATAAGAAACTGCAGCTCAGACGTCAACGATGTGTTTAAGGTCATCTACAAACAGTGCCTTCATTGTAGAGTTTGCCTACCAGAGAGCACTGACAATGCAGTGTTGAATTAAGTAGCAGCACATAACTCAGTAACGTGTTACCATAGACTGTATATAAGAAGTGGACGTAGTCACCGTGACGTCACCCTTCGGTTTGTGGACTGCGGTTTTGAAGCC
>CAKAKR010043479.1:0-10736 GCA_916700685.1 Adelosebastes latens | reverse complement strand
TATATAAGTCTAATGCAGTGAGGGCCAAAGAGACAATGTACTACGGAGTATTAGGGCCACATTGAGGGAAAAAACATCTGAGATTTACAGAATAAAGTCAGAATATTACGAGTATAAAGTCATAACTTTACGAGAAAAAAAAGTCGTAATATTACGAGAAAAAAGTCAGAATTTTACGAGAAAAAAACAAAATAACACGTACAATTACTACTTTATAATATTATGACTTTATTCTCAGAATATTACGACTTTTTTCTCTTAAACTACTGACTTTATTCTCATAATACTATTACTTTATTCTCATAATACTACGACTTTTATTCTTGTAAACCTATGACTTTATTCTCATAATATTATGACTTTATTCTCATAATACTACGACTTTTATTCTTTTAAACCTATGACTTTATTCTCGTAATATTGTGACTTTATTCTCAAAATCTAAAATGTATTTTTTTTCCTCAATGTGGCCCTAATACTCGTATCATAGACCTACAACAATGACAAATAAAATTGAAAATGTAAACAAAAAAACAGTTATTCATTTCCACTAATTGTATTATAAATCCACAGGGAGCCGCTGGAGAGGAGCTAAAGAGCAGCATGTGGCTCCGGAGCCGCAGGTTGCTGACCCCTGGTGTAGCTAGACCGAAATATCAGTAGAGCCGATATATATTAGCCGCTTGTCATCGATAATATCTGTCTGAGCTAAATGGCAGCCAGTAAGTTATAAGAAACTGCAGCACAGACGTCAACGATGTGTTTAAGGTCATCTACAAACAGTGCCTTCATTGTAGAGTTTGCCTACCAGAGAGCACTGACAATGCAGCGTTGAGTTAAGTAGCAGCACATAACTCAGTAACGTGTTACTGTAGGCTGTATATAAGAAGTGGACGTAGTCACCGTGACGTCACCCTTCGGTTTGTGGACTGCGGTTTTGAAGCCTCGAGTTCAACATTTCGGCCGTCACCATCTTGGTTTTTATTTGCAACCAGAAGTGACACGAGAGGGTGGAGCTATAAGTACAACCGAACGCTGAATAAGATGTTTTTAGGCGACCAATATTTTACCTTCAAAGGGTCTGTATGTACGTTTTTACACGTATATCCGTGGAGTTTGTGTTGGCGTCTGAGTTGTGGTGGAGGCTAGGTTGTTTGTTGGCGTTAGCGGACTCCATTTCTAACCGAACATTAGCTATCGTTGCACACCGTTAGCCCTGTAAGAGGAGCTGAAAATAAAGGCTCTCGCGAGCATGCACGGCGTCACATCTGTTGAATTTTACAGAGGAAAAAAAAAAGAAAAATGACCCCAATTCTTTCACATTAAAAGCAATCTACAGGCTGATAGAGGAAACCCAGAAAGTTGCGGAAGGTCTAATTTTTTAGGTTAAGTTACAACCTGTTCACACATTGGTAATAAAAAGGATTAAAACACGTTTATACGTGTAAAAACCTTAAATACAGTCCCTTGAATGAACTGGAAACACACTGTGAAAGGGTTAAAGTTGTAATAAGAAAACACGGACAACTCCCAGATCGGACAACGCCGTGGTAGCGACCTGTCAATCACAGGGTAGCCCCGCCCTTAAGCATCCCCTGCTTTATGGTCTATCTGACTCTAAACGGGACCATAATTTACTAAATGAACTTAATGCTGTATTGAAGAAGACTTGAAACTAGTGATTGAGACCATAAACTCATGTTTTCAATGTTTACTGAGGTAATAAATCAAGAGAGAAGTAGGATCATTTTCTCATAGACTTCTATACAATCAGACTTCTTTTAGCTGGTTTTGTCCAGAGTTGGAGGGCGTGTGAACCCTACAGCTCGACTGTGAGGATGAGACTCCAACTCACTGCGGCTCACATTAAGCCAGCTGTTGATAGTCAGTGAATATCAAGGACGTAGACCGGCTGCTTGAACTGCTTAAACCACACATGTCTTCTTTTCTATTTCTACCAGTGTTAAATAAAGATGTGACATGTGTGAGTGGAGGATTTTTAAAGAAACCTTTGACTGAGCTCATCTGAGTAAGAAAAGGAATGAGTAATGGAACAAATTTCTTATTCTGATGAGTAATTTGTAAAGTAATGTGAATTACTTTTTTCAAATAGTAATTTATTGTCTGACATGGTTGCTGACAGCTTTATTTTTCAACAGTAAAATGACCCACTCAGTACATAGCTTGGTCTTCAATAAACACCTTTAAAGAATCCTTATCAGAAATGTTCATGTTAAATGTATATGAAATATATATATATATATCAGCTGATTTTTTAACACAATCAGTATCGGGCTATAATAGACTGTATATAACAACTTCTTCTTTCTTTATTGTTGAGACTGACATTTTTTTTTTTATCATAATCAGCTTTTGTTGGAACAGCCAGAGAAGTATTTATTCAAGGGGATGATCATTTTGTCCATGGACAAGGACAAAATATGAGTAACAGATCTAAATGTGTCGACTCAATGAGTGGATGAATATAAATACACAAACACCTTTCAGATTAGAGTCACCGTGTTCTTGTTGGCCCTGTTTATAGTAAAAGAAATCCAGAGGGGTTGAATCAACACTTAATTTAAAGAGTCTCATAAAGGAAAGATTTACCTGAGGGTTGATGTATTGAACTGCACAGCATGCAGCTACAGATGAACCTAATAAACTGCCTCTTGCATCCTGAACCCCAGGGGTATAATAGTCTCAATATTGGCTACAACAACACTATTATGATATGAGTGTAATTGCACACAAATGAACCCTTAAAGAGAATATTAGAGTTGTAAATCTTAATGTTTAGGCCCATATTGACTGTGCTGTACATTTAATTTATTGTTTTGTCTGCCGTGGATGTTTCCGCAGTTGTACGTAATTATAACTCGTGGGAAAATATCCGGCAATCAAAGCACAAAATAATTAGCACAGGGCATTATGAGCCATTCTTCACTGTCATCTATTGGAGGAAGTTGGACTTCCTTGGCCATGATGTGGTCAGCTTCTCGTTAATCATTTGGGCACGTAAAGTCTTACACAAAGTTGATGGACGTGTGAAAGAGAGTCTTGTTTTTCATGTCCTTTGAAGACTAATGTCACAGCATTGTGAGTAATTAGACTCGGTGGGCTCACCGGAAACACTTTTGGATCCCGTAAGCTCTTTCTTTGACACAAAACATCTAGTCTCCAAGTCATGGCTATTACTTTTTTAAAAAGTCTCTCTCTCGCTCACTCGTCTCTTTCTTTCTTTCTCTCTCTCTGGACTTTGTGGTTTCATGGACACATTTCAGCTGAAATCACAGAGTGGTCAGTGGTTTCTTTTAATATCTTAAGCACCATTTTATCATTAATTCTTATGTTGAGAGATCAACGCACCTCAGAATCACAATCAAACCAGGTTTCTATATAAATGTGTCAACAACTTCTTTAATAAACACTTATGAAGTGAACTCACACTGACAGACATCTGGAAACAGTTCAAACCTGCTAATAAAAAAACAACAAGATTCACACATTCCTTTTTGGAAACTTTCACAAAAGAACGAGTCGATTCAAATGCTCAGTGTTCAAGCTGCATCTGGATTTCAGAGCTCCCGAGATGAAGTTATTGTTATTTTTGAGCAAAATCTCTCCACTGTAACTCCTCTGATGCCTCCCTGATGTGTTATTCATTGAGTCTCCGAGCCTCCTGTGAGGCTATTCATTCCACTAAACTGTTCTGAATGAGTGAGAATTTGCAAAAATGAATTGAAATTGGACAAACATAAAACCAGTTGTGACAAAAAGGCAGCATTATTATATACAGTCCTAAAGCGAGTCATACAGTTAAAGGGGAACTACACCCGTTTTCAAAATTCATACATGTTATTCACATTATAAATATGAACAACTAGAGTGCTAAAACTCTAATTAAGCATAAAGTCTGGAACTGCTCCATAGACAATGAAATGGGAGAGATGTTCGAGATGACTGACTAAGCTTACATGCTAGGGATGCTCATTTTGAAAAAATGTCTTAACCAATAACCGACCTTTGTTAACCGATTATTAACCGTCAACCGACAAGATTTGTGCCTCGCATGCAGCGGTGTACCAGCTGCAGGAGCACAACAGATATTGGTTGACGGGAGTCTCCAGATCACCGTCCGGGAGCGTTAACTTAGCAGCTACGATGCTGCGTGTAGTGTCGCGGACATGCAGCCACTTTCCCAGTAAAAGTCTCCATCGCACATTTAGTTTAGTTTAGCAGGTTGTCAGCTGTGTGTCTGCCCGGCGGAACGATAATTTGTCTGACCGGCATAACTTTAGCGAGTGGCCAACAAACAGGTTAAAATGCTTAATGTAGGTTAACGGTTAAACGGTTAATTATGGACATCCCTATTACATGCACATTAATATTACACTATTATTCCGAATATGACAATATTCTGAATTTGATATGGGTCATTGCAAACAGCATATTCCGTTTGGATATTCTGAATTAGGCCTTATTCTGAACGGGGATATGCCGATATTATTCAGGTTTTAGGAGCATTCTTTGGACATGTATACAGCACATTCAGAATCTGCGTCTCAATTGAGGGTTTTTACGGCAGTTTGCGACACGCGGCCTCTTGCCTGTTGACGGGCAGCTCTGTGCGTTGTACACAAACCAACTAGCCGACAGTTTGCAGAGATGCATGCCAAAAAGAAAAGCCCACATTTCTGGTCGGAAGGAGAAACACACCTACTTTTAAACATTATGAAAGACTTGGATATCAACAGGTTTTTGGGATATGGGTGTAAATATCGCAACGCCAACTTTTTCAAGAAGTTGGTTGAAGGAATGCAAGAGGGAGGCTGTGTTCGTACGGTCCAACAAGTCCGCCACCTGTTACGTTAATCAAAGTGCGCACGGCTGCTTGTAATATTTCAGTCTAGGGCCAGAAAAATGTCACATCTCTTTAAAAAAAATTCAAATATATATTTTTGGGTGTTGGGGCAAAAGCTAGTAAACTTTTTTTGTGGTGAAAATAATGATAAGCCCCAGATGTGCAGCTTTCTCAGACTGTAACAACCACTGCAGGGAGGTGACCTACTGGATCCCGTACTGCGTGGCACACAGGTGCCAAGGCCTCTAGCCATCACTTTAACTTCATTTCACCCAGCCAGACACTAACTAGCTTTTATCACCCTACGGCGCATCTTAAAGTTAGCCATGTGACTGCACTGGATAGCTTATTTAGGGGTTGGTGTAGCTACCCACATACTCATTAATTCTCCACAGATGCCAAAGTTAATGGATAAAACATCCCCAATTTCTGCCAGATGTGCAGTCAGGTCTCTGCGTATGAGTCAGTTTCTGCTTCAGGCCTTTATATATATATATCGTGGAATCCTCGAATTTGGAGTGTGCTCCCACTGCATTGAGTCCAATCATATGGATTAATGGTTGTAAAGAGCACTAATATTCATCACCATTAAGTCATTGATGCCATTTCTGTGCCCTTAGTGGCCCCTAATTGTGAGGTCATTGCTTCACAGATCAAATGACAATGTCTTAATAACAAAGTGCCGATTGGGGGCTGGTTGCTTCTCACATGTTAAGCATCTCTCAAATGCCTCAGATCTGCAATGATAGATCCTGGACTGGTCCCTCTTCCTAGCTTGGCCCGTGGCCACAGTTGACCCTGTGGGGTCAGAAGAAAGGGGCGGTTGAGGTTTGGTGAAAGGAGGACTAATTACTGAGGATGAACTTTCCCAGGAAAGCAGTGAAAGCAATTAGTATATACCTGCATGCACATGTTGTTTTTAGACTGACAACTCTCTCAAGGAAAGAGTGTGCATGTGAAAGATGTGGGGGTTTGTCTCCTTATGGGAGCAATCAACTGTGGTGAACCACCACGCATCGATAGATATCGTGTATCGAGTACGGCGCGTTTGATTTTATGGCTTTTGATGGTTTGTGATGCTGACCAAAAAATGGCTTTATCCTCCAGTAATACTTGTTTTATTATTTACACCATGTGGCTCATTTCTTTGGCAGTTTTCTTGTTTTTCTTTCTGTTTGTACAATAAAGCAGCTGTTGTTAGATCTTTCAGTATTTGGTCAGTCATTTACTATTGACACTGATTTATGCCATAATAGCAACACAGTGCTGTTACCCCATTTTTCTTACTTTGCAGTTTTAATTCAGTGAAAATTCATTGGACCATAACTTTTTTTTTAAATGTGGCTGACCCATAACTAATCACTCATCACACTAACTAATATCATATTGCACTGAATCAACATTAGGAAAACCAATACCAGAGATTCCTGCCAGACATGTTTGGATCTCTCCAAGAGTCACTGTACAAAGCCCCGCTCAGTTATTCCTACTGTACACTCCAACTAAAGGCAGCAGTGGAAGCTCTTCCACCGACATGTCAGGTGATTACTCATCTAGGGTTTGACTCCCCAAACCCTCACCCCCCCTTCTACTTTACCCCAAACTTGAGTAAAGCGCCGGCCTGAGAGCTCAAACAGCTCCACTCTGCCTCTCCATGGTTCAGTGGGTTTGAACTCCCCAGTCATAACAGCGATCTGTACCTCCTGATACACACCAGGGCCTTGCCTTCACTAGCCTCTCCTCCGTGCACCTCTTTGGCTTTCTTTGCCGCGTATCTGCACGTGTAAGTGGTCTCCTCAGCTGAGATTGTAACATGACCACATCAGAGAACGATTCCTCAAAGGAGGGTAACCAAAAACTGCAATACATCACAGCGTATTGTTGTAGACATGTTTGACAACAAGTTCGTCATGACACTCCGCAGAGCTTATGGAAATACTCTTCAGCAGTACACAGCTGGTATTGTGTTGCAACAAGAGAAATGCTTGTATTGAACTCTTCAGTCGGCAAGGTGCAACGAATCATCCGAGGATAAATGAAAAAGTCCGTGGGGGTGTATATAGCAGGTTACTGTGTCAGTGAAGGAGTTACCATAACATACTGGCCACACCTCCCCTTTCTCTCCCATCTCTGCTCCCACCCTCCCCCGTCTCTGACCGTTCAGGTGGTTCTCATGGTGCAGTGATCAAGGAGCTCGGCCACCTGAGACTTGTGTTGGCTTGCACCACAGATTAAGGTCCCCCCCCCTAAAGGAGCTTCCGCCCCCCCCCCCATTGCCGCAACGAAGCTTCATAAGCCGCTGAATTCCTAGTGCCCTTTAAACACAGTGGTCTGTCAACCTCTTTCCTGCTCCCATTGAGTGAGGCATTGTCTGTTGTAGCCCTGCAGACAGCTGTAAAACAATGTCAAAGCAGCAGTCTCTCACCACTCTCCTGAGTACCGTCTCATTGATGAATCATCATATTATGGCAAAATAACAAAAAAAACACAAAGATTCCATGTCAGCCGAAAGAAACGGAACAATGAGGCTTTTAATTTGACGTCGTGACGACTGTGGTAAAGACAGTTGTGTAAATAAATGATAAGGTCTCGCCGCCGCCGCAAATACAGTTCTTGTATTTTGACATCCACTTTTCATGGCAGGGTCAGTGTTTACTATCGTACTGCTGAGGTCATTTCATCACAAGCAAAAAGCCTGCTGAGTGAGCTAAGCAGGAAGGCTCACACTTTACAATAAAGGACACAGAAGTTTGAGTACTTGCCAGGGAACAAGTGAGGAACAAACTGGGAGCTAAATGATAATGAAAGCATCGCTAAGTTCCTAAATAACTCTGAACCTGAAGACTGTAGTAAATAATACACATGAGAACAGACTTTGAAACACTATGTTAATGAAACTGTTTGTAATAGTTAGATCCTAGATATCTGTGAATCTTAATGACTTGTATATTCATCTTTTTTTTTTTCTCTTGAGGGCAGAAGTCCATGAGCTGAACATCATACGCAGGTTTGACTTTTTAAGGCCTTTTAATTGTTATGGTTAACGTGCTAGCAAATTACACATCTAGCAGACACGTAGCAACATAAGCATTAATTTGGGGTCCACCTGACAAACGAAAGTCCAATATTTACGCTCCTTTAGCCTTTTTAGTCACCAACTTATGGGATATACATCTGGGTCTTTCACTTGCTAGATGCTCTGTTATGTTCACCAGATAATTTTGTCTCTGTAAGTCATATATTCACTTTTACCTCTGTTTTGGTCTCCACCAACTCCTGAGGGAAATATCTGGCTCTTTAGCTGCTAAATGCTTCACTATGTGTTCATCAGCAGCTAGTCGCTAACTTTGTCTTTCTGCTGTTTGGTGATGAGCAGGTAGGGTACGGTGGATTTATCGCCGCTTATACGCTGATAACAGCTGCCTGCCGCAGGCCAAAACAACACCGTGAAAGCAGGGAAAGTACACCGAAACAGTTAAAGGTACAGTGTGTAGGATTTGGCAGCATCTAGTGGTGTGGTTGCAGATTGCAACCAGCTGAGTACCCCTCCGCTCATTCCTCCCTTTCCAAGACTGCAGTAACGTGAGCCTCCGAGCGCAAAACTGTTGTAAAGCTGTTCGCCTCGCTCAAAGGCCATCTTTACCATAATAAGTCAGACGGCGGCTAGCGGTACCGCGGTTTTGCACTCAGTCAGCAGAGAACTATGGTGGCCTTCAGGTAACATAGAAAAGCAAAAAACTAGAGCCAGTGTTTGGTTTGTCCGTTCAGGGCTACTGTAGAAGCATGGCGGACCCCGAGAAGAGAACCTACTCCCTATGAAGCTACGAAAACACAACAATTCTTAGTTTCAGGTGATTATACACTAATGAAAACATAGTTGTGAATTTTATATTCCATTTCTGCTTATAGATCCCCGGAATGTTACTCACTGTTAATTTGTGCCAAAGAAAAGGAGCTGGAAGATGCTGTAAAGCTCCGGAGAGCTGACGGAAACTGCAGAGTCAGGTGATGATTTTCTGCACAAAAAAATGTTAAGTAATGATAAAGCAATCAAGAAGAAAATAAGGATTCAATTGCTTAATGTGACTATAATGCCCCACATTACCACACTTGTGTCACTCAGTTTCAGAGTTAATCAGCAACGAGTCATTTAAAAAGTACGTAGTTTCAAATATCTAGAGTGTTTTCTTAACATAGTGTCTTGAAGATGTTTGTTCTTCATCATATATACTGTATGTTTTTCCTGACTACGAGTTACTTGCGAGTGATTCATTGATTATCAGTTTGTTCTTGTTGGTAGCTACTCAAGCTACTTTAGTCTTCTCTCTGTTCTGTCCTTTTCCAGCCCAGGTTTGCACCACATGTGAGCTCTATATCCGTCAATAAATATGTTTAACCTTGGAAACAACGGCCTGATTCCAAATATGCTGCGTTACAAACTCCCTCATCTGTACTTTGTGACTTCTCAGCTGCTCCCATCCAGGGCCAAACATTTAACATGGCTCTGTTTTCCATACCAGGAACTTTACATTATACATTTCCACTGCTAATAAGGACCGTAGGGATGCAGAGGTGAAAGGGAAAAGTGGGGCGAGGTCTGCATGTGTGTTGCGTGTTTGGGTCAGGGTAAGGGTCTGGTGTCATAAAGACCAAATTTAATGCATCACATGATTGTATCAATTACTCTAAAATGGGGAGACAAATAACATTCAAGCGAAGTGAGATCATGTTATAAATTGACTTTAAAAAGATCATCAGGAACGGGAGGGGAGGGTCATAAACTGTAATAAGACATCACACTTTTTAAATGCAGAGTGGATGATGATCTAAACAGAAGCTATGCGAGCGTTTCACGCTCAGGATGTGACTCCACTCACAACGGGACGCCTGCTACACAGGTCACGTGACTTCTCACCAAGTGATTAGGTTTCACTGAGACACGTATTGCCTTTCTGCAGTTGTCTGCAGGCAATCATGCATCCAACCCCACGATAGAAATAGTGGGTGCTGATTTCTTCTGATGTTTTTCTCACATTCTACACCGGCGGAAAAAATGACTGTCTTCTCCAGCAGGTGGAAATAGATTAAAAAAATGTTTTCAGCATATAATTCCTCACTCAAAGGGGACATATGATGAAAAACATCACTTTTTTCAGTGCTTGTGCACATACATTTGGGTATCAGGAGGGCCTACAAACCCACAAACTGTGAAATAAGACAACCCAGCACTCTTTTTTTGTGGGCTGCCTAGATGAGATGTGATTCAACAAGCCATTCAGATTTGGCTCCTCTTCCTATGTCACATGCCAACACAGTCTCACTGCAGTTTGTGAAATAGTCACGAAATGTAATCTATTGATTCGTGTACATAGACACAAATTTTCCATTTTTTTCATGACGCTATACGCTAAACGTATTCTTATACAACGGTTCGGATGACTTCTTACAAAAAGTTATCCCTCATTTTTTGTGCGTTTTCCTACGACTGTCCAGCAACACGTGATGCACGCTCGCTCCAGTCTTTTCAAAATAAAACTACTTAGTTAGCTTTAGGAAAAGATCGTGGTTTGGCTTAAAAAAAACTCCAGAAGTGGCATAACTTAAGTACGGAAGTTACATGACAAATAAATCAACGTTGACTTCTGGTTTCACACGGGGTACGAACACTGGTCTAGCTGGGCTACAGTCTGGTGTTTTATTGACCCACCCATCCACCCCAACGTCCTCCCTACGCGGCGTTTGTCGCTCTTTATACTTCCAGGTTCACAATTATGTGAATACAAATTAATTTTGTGGGATATTTATGAATTACAGTACATTACTTTTTTTGTATGAGGATACGTTGTTGAAAGTCGTGCTGAGCATCACATAA
>CAKAKR010043477.1:0-11727 GCA_916700685.1 Adelosebastes latens | reverse complement strand
GGATAATCACAGCCTCATGAAACTTTACAGCCACAAACTAGAGACCTAGAACATTCAGAGGATGGATGGCTTTCCTAGCTAGATTGACAATAAGGGGGGTTCTGAGCAGTTTACACAACAGAAGTGCTCGCCATCCAATCACTGAAAAAATGCAATTCTTGCAGAAATCTCCAAATGTCAAGTTTTTGATCCCAAATCACAGCATAGCTTTTTCTATGGTGTTCCTCAAGGTCTTACTGTCTTAATTTGGTATTTTGGAGGGATTATTGATCATTTTTATCAATTCTGGAGTGGTATTTCATGTTTATTTCTGATTTATGACTACAAGAACTTGACACAGTGCAGCATCTCAAATTAATCTTCAGGTTCTCAGCTTTCAGATGATGTACAACACTTCTATGTGACATCTACTGTTGACCTGCTATCTCCCCCTAAATACCCCCTTTACCCCCCTAAAAAAGACAAAGCTGGTCTATTGTGGGTCTCAGAGGGTTAAAACATTCACATGAACTACTAACTTTACAGGTGCTTAACGGAGTGGAGTTTTTAAAAAGATCAAGGCACCAAAAGCACCCTTGAAGAGCGTGTTTGTCAGTAGCTTCATCAACTAAGAAAACCACCTGCTGACGGGTCACAGTGGTGATACTGAAATTCTAAAGAAACATCAACACTGACAGCTGTGGGTGGATCTGACCTAGAACAACAGAGGCTACATCAGATAGTATGAGCATGCATCATCAGATAGATGCACCCAGCAAGACTACCGTCAATGATTCTGTGTGTATCGACACTTATTTTGCACCTTAAAGCAAGAATATGTAAATTATGCTTAACAGCTGCAACCTACAAGAGACAATTATGGAAAATCTTAATGCTAAAATGTAGCACAAGTGGCAAAGTAATGTCAGCTATAGAGAATAATCCACTTTAGAGACACTAGCCACCATCAGCTTCTGCTCATACCAGACAAGATAAGGCAGCGAAAAGAACTCGATGACTTCTGAAGTTTCAGAGTCCCGCTTTAAAATAGGTTTGCAAGAGAAGCAGCTCAAAAAAAAAAGTCAAGTGAGTCATCTCAGTTCTCAGAAACGAGACGAATGTGCGTGTTGGGGTGCCTGGACCAAAGACTGATCGTGTTGGGGTGCCTGGACCAAAGACTGATCAAGTGCTTCACACTGTAAAAGGTTGACAAAGGTGTTAAAGATTGGTGGCTGGAGGCTCAATGAATCCGTCACTGAAGCCACTCAGTTATCACACTTATGTTGAAGTGTGTCTATCCCAAGTCTCCATTCAGATGGTTTAAGGAGTTACTGAGTGGTTGGATAAGCACCAAAAAAGGTAAAACAAACATGTTCCTGAAGAAGCAAAATAGGAATAATATCACACCACCTTTAAGAGGTCTTTAATTTAAAGCTTAGGCCTCATGTGGTGAGGGCAATAAGGGCAGGAAAAAAAATCATCATCCTGGGAATTGCACCCCAGGAAATACCCTCAAGAACCTTAAATGTTTTGAAAATTGATGAAGGCACACAGACTAGTAATGGACACAAGACAGCCGGGTTTTCTGAATGGACCACATGTTTTATTGAAATAACAAATATAATCAAATAGACAGGGACTGGAGCTGCTGCGGAAGAAAAGATATTAAACCTGCAGTAGGCAGAATACTTTTTGGCATCATTGGGCAAAAAAATCCATAATAACCTTTCAGCATATTGTAATTCAAGTGTTCTGAGAGAAAACTAGACTTCTGCACCTCCTCATGGCTCTGTTTTCAGGCTCTAATCACAGGTCATTTCAGAGAGAGAAAGAGCGTTCCTATTGGCTGTTCATTCAACGGAGGCAGCTGTCAATCACTCTCGAACTCCGATCAAACGGTCAAACTAGGCTGCGCTGATCAAATATGAATCAATATTCTGTTACTGTAATGCCTATTTCTCTCCTCAAATGTTCTCAGAATCATCTTGTAGTGTACTGTTTAGCTGTAAAATTAGAAAGTTTGCCCCGGCTGGTGGGCGCTGCTTGGTGTTTCAACAGATCTCAACATGGCTGCCGGGTCACAAACTCTCATTTTACAGCTAAACAGTAAAACATCTAAACCCGTCAGTCCAACATGGACCAATTAAAACTGGGGAAATGGAGCGGAGGTCACTGGTGGAGAGGCAGACTACACTGAGGAGCACCCAGAGGTGCTACCGCTTACTCACCTCAGGTGCAACACGGCAATCCTCCCAGCAAAAATGGTGCAAGAATACCACATTCATGTCCCAGTGCTTTTATTTGCATGCATAAGGTGTAGGGACCTCACCACGAGTGTCTAGCCTCCCAACAATAAGTGCACTCTCCTTCACTGACAGAAAACATAAAGAATAATCAAAACCAAACTCAGTTGGTTTGACAATACAGGCACAAAAATGATAACTCAAGCAAAACAATAAGGAACAAAACAGCAGCAGGGTGAACCTACAAAAAGGGAAAACAAGGATATGTAAATGATTCATTGTGATGTTGGTGTGGGGTATTAACACGTGGGATCACTCAGAAAGGTAGGCCGGACACATCAGATTAAAGCTAGAACAGAAGGCAGTCAACTGAGTATGCAGTGCAAAAAGGCTGACATGTGCATGTTAAGTGATCACTTAAACTACATACCTGTAACACCAAACACTACCAACCATGACAGAAATGGAGGACAGAGGACCAAAGAGTGAGTGCAGGCCTACAGGTGCGTTATATACTGTATAGTCTGGCTCTAATTAGGGAGTTGGCTGGAGGAGGAGTCAGGTCCGGGGCTGCGTTCACTATCACTACACTCTATGACAACCATTTTGTTTCACTTTATTTCTATTTATTTATTTCGAACCTGTAACAAATAAGTAAAAAACAAAATAATAACAAATAAAAAGAACAGTAAACATATAGCAAACAAATAATCAACATAAATAAATATTACGTCTGAAAAGGAGTAGGAAGAAATATACATTTAATGGTTCTACTCCTTCACCATAACTCAAAACATAACTCAATATTTATCATATCAACTTTTGTGATAGCCTGTAGGTTATTCCTACAGTGTCTTTTCTTAAGTCTTTCTGAATTCTCCTTCACATCTTTCCTTGACCTCATGACGTTTCCCATCGAGGTCAAGGAAAAGTGGTTAGGAAAAGACGTGATAAGAGCTGTTTGAATCCTTTAAATGTTAAGGAAAGGAGCTTCAATACTTCCTTTCTTATCTCCTTTAACATAGGGAACAATGGAGCATCCTTTACCAAAGGAAAGGAGATAATGCCGTGTGGCAGCAACATTTAAAGCGCCACCAGCCGTCAATAACATCCGCCGTTGCTTAATTGTTTAATTGTACACTATATAAATTGAAAACATCCTTCTTATAGGAGGTTTTGGACAGGAATCCTTAATTGAATTGTACAGCATTGAGTTTGTCACTGTACTCAGTCTCTGTGTTATTAATAAAGTTGCTTAAAAAAAAAGAATCCACTGTTGCATAGTGTAAGTGCAGTCGAATTCTCTTAACATCGTGGTTGTCTTTTCCTAATTCCTTCTGAATTCTCCTTCAATTCTTTCCTTCATGACGTCATCCATCGAGATCAAGGGAAAGTTGTTAGGAAAAGACAGAGGTTAAGATACGTTTTTTTACGTTTTTGATATGCAGCCTTAGTCGAGTTCTGTAATGCTTCAAATGTGGGATACCATGAATCACAACCTCAGCATGACCCTCTGCACACCACCACCACCACCACCAGCAGCAGCAGCAGCAGCAGCCAGAAACCTCATCAGGCCCTCCTGCAGGAACGGGATAACTGCTGACTCAGAGGCTCTGAGTGTCTCTGTGCTCCAGATGGATCAAACAGTGTCGGCTGTAAGACTGAAGGACTCCAGGGTCCCATCTCACAAAGCAGGATTACTGAGTTATCCAAGTACTGCTGAGTAGAAACCACCAAAAATCTGAAACATGCTGAAAAGGAGAGCTGTTCAGACGTTGACTCGCTGCAGACTGCTGTTAATAGTCACAGCTAATAATGCTTTTGTTTGAATGTTTTCATTCTCTATTGTTATTTACACCAAACAGTTAAAAAGTCAGTCAAACATCAGTTAATGCTGAGCTCATTTTAGCTCCAAACATTTCCCTGATGCAGCATCATAACAACACCACATGATGGACTCTGTGGTCTGACATGGTGTTAGATCTCTGTAGCAGAGTGAGGGGCCAAAAACATGTATGCCGAGGAGAATTAAGTCAGTGGAGACACTTTGGCTCAGATTCATTCAAGTTTTGTAGAAGTGTCAGCCCAATCCAAACATCAGGAAATCACACTTCTTAAGGAAACCTAGAGGCTTTAATATGGACACAACTACGCTCATATTGTTTTGTCTGTACAAAACAAGAACCAACTGGACAGGGTTGTTAAACTGGGTGGCAAGATAACAGAGGAACCAATGTGCAGTATTACTTACATGACAGACCAGATCATAGCAGATCTACTGCACCCTCTGAGGCCTGGATATGTTCTTTTATCTCCAGGGTGCAGGTATAGTATATATACCCAGGAAGAGGACTAAAGGAGGCATCACATCCTTTGTCCCACGCAGCTCACATGGGAAACTCAAAGACACTTTACACAGCTAAAATGATCATAAACAAGGACATCATCATAATATATAAAACACACAACATTAATCACACGTTAAAAGCAGTTCTAAAAAGGTGAGTTTTGATAAGTGATTTGAAAGTGGACAGGTTGGTGCAGTCGCTGATGTGTTTGGGGAGTGAGCTCCAGAGGGAGGGGGAAGCTATGGCGAATGCACTGTCGTCCCAGGTCCGGTGCTTGGTTCTGAGAGGTGGGGATAGGAGGTTGGCATCAGAGGAGCGGAGGGAGCGGGAAGTGAGTGTGATGGTGGAGCAGATCTGTGAGGTAGGAGGGGGCCTGGTTGTGGAGGGCTTTGTGAGTGAGAGAAGGACTTTGAACTGGATCCGTTGTGGGACAGGGAGCCACTGGAGGTTCTGGAGGACAGCGGTGGTGTGATCACAGGGCCGGGAATGGGTGAGCAGACGGGCAGCAGAGATCTGGATGTACTGGAGTTTAATTAGGACTTTGGATGGTGAGTCGATTCTGGATGTGATGGAGGAGAGGATCAGAGTTTCGGCAGCAGAGAAGGAAAGTGATGGGCGGAGACGAGCAATGTTTTTGAGGTGGAAAAAGGCCATCCTGGTGATGTGGTTGATGTGGTGTTCGAAGGAGAAGGTGGCTGTCGAAAATGACTCCAAGGTTGCGGATGTGAGGGGAGGGGGACAGAGTGGAGGTGTCGATGGTGAGGCAGAAGTTGTGAGCGGTTTTGGTGAGGGATTTGGGACCGATGATTTATCACAGTTGAGTTTGAGGAAGTTGATTTGCATCCATGATTTAATTTCGGTGAGGCGGTTGATCCAGAGTGGAGTGTGTAGCGGTGGTGATGGATTTTGTGGAAATGTAGAGCTGGACGTCGTCGGCGTAGCAGTGGAAGTGGAGGAATATAACGTTTATGTTACATTTTACTTTAAAAGGCTGACTCTGTATTTGTGAAGGGCCCTCTGACTTATGCCATTGTAAGGCCATAACCACATCCTGTCACTCTGGTATATTAAAGCTGATCTCGGCCTCTCATGTTACAGGTTTTAACCAGAAAAATCTCTATGGGTGCCAGAGAGAATCACAAACTCTCAAACTCTTAAATATTACACAACTTGCATGGAAAACACTAATCAGATAAAGTCAAACACTTTGGATGTTTTCACCTGTTTTCACACAACACCTACCTACACATCTAAAAGCACCTAGTAAATGTCACAGTTTCCGCTCGTACCTCCGTTACAGAAAAACAGCGGTGCAGCCACATTGCAAGAACCGTTTTATTACTTAACCTCCATGAACAGCACCTGTGTATGTATGTGGATAATCAGACCTAAACCGAGGCATTAAAACACACATGTGGGCTTCAAAGTAAAAATATCATATCCTCTGGTTTTGTAAAACACTTGACGTGTGCACCTATTGGCTGTAAAACTGTGGCAGATTATTATCTCTTACAGTATTTTTGTACCTCAGGTTCTGCCGTACCTTATCATTTGGTGTTTCCTGTTGCAAGTTATGACAAGTATGGAAACTGCTGCAGTTGCACCATCAGGAGTTCTTGTACAAAACTTAGTCTGCATTGACACAAAATGGGTGAATAAAGTGGAACATGTGCTGGGTTAAAAGTATAGACGCCGGGACCCTGCAGTGTAGATGCTCTGAGCTTCTTGCTGTAGATGTTGTTTTTCTTGTAAAAGGGGGTCTCAGTTTCCGTTTTGCGTGCTACCACTCACCTCAAAGCGTAGTTTCCACTTCTCGCTGGACTTTCACACACAACAACTGCTGCATACTCCAGTACCACTGCACCCTGACACTTCCCCCCCACACACAGAGCAGGCGTAAACACACATTTCACACTTAAGCGCTTCGGCTGCTGCTCGGCGAAGGAGTCAAAATAAGAGTCGCAGCTTGTGACCACACAAACGCACCGCACAAGTAAACATTTTTTTAATGCCTTGCATGCTGCCACAAGATGAGATTTCTTTTCCTGTGTGACTTTTTAAAGATGACTCATACTGCCTCTCCGACCTGCGACTTGTCTTGACTTATAACAGTTTGAATTGTTTGAAAATGCAGCGTTTGCATCAGTGAAAACGTGCACTCGGCTCGACAATGAATTATTGTACTGTTTTTCAAAAGGTTGTTTCTTCGTCTGTGGTCCAACATTTACTTTGACTTAAAATATTTAATATCAAAAACAATTCGCTGAATTCTCCTGTGTTATAATAAAAGAATTGTGTGAGTTGCCTTTAAAAAAAAACACAGAGGCAAATGGACTGATTTGATGTGTGTGAAAACTGAAACCACAGACTGTAAAATAATCATGGAAACAGTAGATGTTCGTTGTTGTGACGTTATCTCTTTTACAGTAAGTCGGTGTAAGTGCCAGTTTACAGTAAAACCCAGGGATGTCACTGACTCATGTCATCACCTGTTCACTGTTTCAGCGCTGCTCTGCTGCTCATCAATCACCAAGTCTGAAGTTGCAGCTCAGAGATAGATAAGTCTGAGAGGTTGACTGGGAGTTAAAGCTGAAGTAGGCGAGATTGGAGCAAATATGATTAAAAAAAGTTGTTTTCATAAAACGGTCGCTATATCCTGACAGTAGTGCATGAAACAGGTAAAAAAGGTCAAACTAGGCAGCGCTGATCAAATATGAATCAATATTATGTTACGTTAATGCCTATTTCTCTCCTCAAATGTTTTCAGAATCATCTTGTAGTGTACTGTTTAGCTGTAGAATGAGAAAGTTTGTGACCCGGCAGCCATGTTGACATCAAGTTGATCTCTCTCAGAACACTTAATTACAATATGTTGAAAGGTTATTATGGAATTTTGGCCCAATGATGCCAAAAATATACTGCCTACTGCCACTTTAACACCTTGACCTTGACTATATTTAGATAACACAGACTTTCAGACATTTCTCCCTAACTTTTTTCCTTTAGTTAACATTTTAACATTGTTAACATTTAGTTAACACCCCTCCAATGAATTGCCACCTTAACGTAGTGGAGGAGGTTTGTGTGCCCCAGTGACCCTGTGAGCTGTGTTATCGGGGGGATTTAGCTCCTGATAGGGTCTCCCAAGGCAAAGTGGCCCCAGGGGAAGAAGAAGAGCGATTCACAGACCTTTATAAGAGATAAGATATTCCTTTATTTGCAAATTTGCAGTGTACAGCAGCAAAGGGGATAGTGCAGAAACAAGAGCAGCGGTAAAAACAAAAATCAGATACAACACAGTGCAAAAAGCAAAACAAAAGTAGACAGACATATAAAATATGAACAATTTAAATAGAAGGAAATATAAAAATAGGAACAATATAAACAAGGGGAATATTAAAAAAAAGGAACAATATATACAGTATTGACAATCAATTATGAATCGGTTCCAACAGACTTGTGAAACCTCGCCCGGAAAAAGGGAAACCAGGGTCCCCTCCTAAAGCCAGACCTGGGAGGGGAGCTCGCCAGCGAGCGTCTGGTGGCAGCCCGAAGAAACAACATGGAGCCGCCAGCCTTTTTCATTTATTTGGACTTGAATTAAAGATAATTACCAATTAAGATATTTCACCATCTCCTAAAGGAAATCAAAAAGTATATTATTTCAGACATGGCTACTAATCCCATGTTTATTGTTTTATCCCTCCTGTTGTCTTCCCGTCGACCATGCAACTTTTGTCTTTGGTCTGGTTTGACTGTTTTTAAAGCATACATTATAAATTATCACCCAATTATGTATTACACCATTTTGGCCAACTTCATTCCAACTCATTACCACAAGTTTTACACTTTTTTGGGAATTCATGGTCAATAAACCTAATTTATATGAGATTAAACCTCATTTTGTTAGGAAAAAATGCAGAAATTATGAATTATTTGGACTATACTCAAAATTGGAGGAATAATGTTGATGGATTATCACAGACCGGTATAAGTCAAAGTTTAGTCAGAATATTACAAATATTATAATATTAAAAAAAATGTTTAATGACAGTGTGACACATTACACCACAGGTGCTATAATTTTGAATAAAATACCCATATTGCAACGAAAGTAGTGGTCATTATTTTTTTTGCAAAGACCATATAAGGGAACCATCTATGTCATTTTGGGGCAATTAGGTGAAAGACATCCATATTTATGATATAATGAAGTTTGAAAACGGGTCAAATTTGACCCGAAGACAATAGGAGGGTTATTTGTTTACAATACATAGCATACATCTGATATGGCATTCAAGTTAACCTTTTTTTTTTACAATAAATCATCACTTTATAGAAAACTAAAGGACATTTCTGAAAATAAAGAAGACATATTTACATTAATAAACATACATGTCATTGTTCAATCCAGCCACTGACAGACAAAACAAACTGCGACATTTTGTGCTTCTCTATACTTTCAAACCGAGTCGTGTGCAGTATTTTCATACATTGTACCAAACCGTTCATTGTCAGTGCAGGTGTTGTCCCATGTTGTACCTTTTTACCAGTTCATGGTCCTTATTGTCTGAGCTGTCAGACACACAGACACACAAACACACATACACAAGGCCTGAAGAGATGTTGGAGAACGTGCTGAGTTGCAGCTTTGCTTCATATGCATCACGTCGTGCCTCAGTGGTGCAGAGAGAGACGACGGTGGAGTTTCAGGTCGCTCGCTTGCAGACATCTTCAGCGTCTGATTGTTCCACGCATGTCCTCATAAACCTCGTTGTTGGCGACGCGCCTCGGTTTCTTTGTGGTGTACGTCTTGGTCTGGCAACGAGAGATAGTGTTGTAAACATGTTAGATGTAGAGTAGGGCTATTACACAATAAGGAGGAGGATTATTACTCAGTGGAACTTCTCTCTACTGATTTTATCTTTGCAACATGACAACTTGTATAGAAAGCGACATTTTAAAATGACACAGTCAAAACATTGTGGTCATAATGATAATGTCAAATCAACCACTATTAGTATACAGTATAATTATTTATATATATATTATGTATTTTTTTCATATATATCATCATATATTATCATTTAAATTAAGTGTGTTTGTATATTAGGGCTGTCAATTGATTAAAATATTTAATCGCAATTAATCGCATGATTGTCCATAGTTAATAGCACATTTTTATCTGTTCAAAATGTACCTTAAAGGGAGATTTGACAAGTATTTAACACTCTTATCAACATGGGAGTAGACAAATATGCTGCTTTATGCAAATAAATGTATATATTTATTACTGGAAATCAGTTAACAACACAAAACAATGACAGATATTGTCCAGAAACCCTCACAGGTACTGCATTTAGCATAAAAAAATATGCTCAAATCATAACATCGCAAACTGCAGCCCACATATCTTGAGGTCAGAGGTCAAGGGACCCCTTTGAATATCGCCATGACAGTTTTTCCTCGCCAAAATTTAGCGGAAGTTTGTTTGTTTAGTATGACATGGTTGGTACCAATGGTTTCATTAGTTTTTCTAGTTTCATATGATGCCAGTATCTTCACTCTAGCTTTAAAACTCAACCCGCTACAACCTCTGAAAGACGGTCGCGTTAACGCACTTTGACAGCCCTAATATACAGTATGTCCATTTATGAATTGTTGAACTTTATTGGATTACACAGAGAGTTATTCTGTTAGCCTACCCTTTTGAAATAAATGCGGTGGTCGAAATAATAGAAACAATTGTCAGTATAACTCACAATACAATAACAACAGCACCACACACACACCACACTGCAACCATCCAGTTGAATCAACACCTCACAGGGTAAATGAAACGTGTGAAAGTGACTCTGACAATAAACCTCAGCTTTCAAACTGACAATAATAAATTCCCCCTCATAATAATTTTAGTATGTGTTTGTCAGACGAGTACTGTTGAGAATAATAGGAACATGGAAACAACCCCTGAGTTTCCATCAGAGTTTGTGAGTCATATCCAATCAAATGAAGAATCACACACCTACTAACACACACAGTGAAACACATGGGTACCTTGCGGATGATCCATATGAGGAAGACTATGACGATGCCAAACAGCACAGCAGAACAGATCACAAGAGACACCAGGATCAGTTGGCTGTTTGATGGGTCACACTGCTGCGGTTTATCTGTTAATTAATAGACACTGTGTTTACTCATTTTTCCTCACCATTAATGGGATACTTCTTCCACTTTGGGTGAAATTCATGCAATTTCCTGACACAATATTGTTTTGGTAACGCTACAAAATACTCCACTCAAGATTATATTAAAACAAAAGTGTACAGTTTATGTGTTTATGCCTCTCTCTCTCTCTCTCTCTCTCTCTGTCTCAACCCGGCCGGTCGAGGTTAGCAAGCAAGTGTGAACATGTTGGAATTCTTGATTAAGGTGGTGTCCCACTTTAACCCCCTGAGATCCACAATAGACCCGTTTTTGTCTTTTTTTTTAGGGGGGTACAGGGGGTCTTTAGGGGGAGATAGCAGGTCAACAGTAGATGTCACATAGAAGTGGTGTATATCATCTGAAAGCTGGGAAACTGAAGATAAATTTGACAGTGTATAAGGGTTTAGAACATGATGATAAAAGTATATGATGGTCGTCCCCATGCTCTATTATGTCTCATAAGTGGCTGCAGCAATTTTTGGGTTGATACCATTTGTTACACAGATTTGGTGCTAAATTTAACCATTTTTTTTTCACTCGAGAATTGATCAAAATGATCAATAATCCCTCCAAAATACCACATGAAGACACCAAGACCTTGATGAACACCATAGAAAAAGTCATGCTGTGATTTGGTTTCAAAAACTTTTTGACATTGGAGATTTCTGCAAGAATTGCATTTTTTTCGGCGATTGGATGGCGAAAACTTCTGTTGTGTAAACTGCTCAGAAACCCCCTTATTGTCAATCTAGCTAGGAAAGCCATCCAACCTCTGAATGCTCTAGGTCTCTAGTTTGTGGCTGTAAAGTTTCATGAGGCTGTGATTATCCTAGAGGTCACCACAGGTCATTTTATACTGTGAGGTCAAGTTTAAAAAAAAAATGGTCTCACTACAATGAAATGTCTCCTATGGGGACTAACATCATCACACATGAATACAGTTGGAC
>CAKAKR010043476.1:0-21043 GCA_916700685.1 Adelosebastes latens | reverse complement strand
CCATCAGTCCACTGTACTCTATAGAAAGAGCTGTTTCCCTCTGGTTTAGTCCACATCAGAGATATAGAGGATGTTGTGATTTCAGTGACGGAGAGATCCCTGACTACTTCAGGCTCTGTGAGCACAGAGAGGTGAACGCAATGGAGAAAAGATGACTCACTCAAAACCACATGCCAAGCTCATGGTGTCGCTAGAGGAGAAGTCAGGTTATCGCCAGCGTCAGTAGGCTTCATCCTCTGGAGACCATGAATGTCTGAACAAAATGTCATCACAGCCCACTAAGTAGTTGTGGAGATATTTCATGCCACTCATACAGCTAACAATGACATATCCAACCCTGTCTGTCGAGCCAAAACAAATGCTCCTAAAATCTGCTCAACACTAAAGAGATGTGCCATCAACTACGTCACTACAATGTCCAGATCTACAACCAAGATCCAGATCAAACAGAACTGCTCTGAGGTAAAAGGTGAAATCATTGCAGAAAGCCTTCTCCACTAGGTGTCCTCAACAGACTTCCTGACTTTATGAACCGCATCTAAATGCTTACTTACTTGTGTATTGATAAACAGTGGTACTCTGTCCGTCAGTACTGCCATCACCTGCCACTGCAGTAACATTTATTTCATACCTGACACCAGCAGTCAGGTTAGTAATGGTTATATGTGTTTGAGTCACATTGTCGCTGTGAGGTACATTTCCATCAGTCCACTGTACTCTATAGAAAGAGCTGTTTCCCTCTGGTTTAGTCCACATCAGAGATATAGAGGATGTTGTGATTTCAGTGACAGAGAGGTTCCTGACTACTTCAGGCTCTGTGAGCACAGAGAGGTGAACGCAATGGAGAAAAGATGACAGTGAAACATGAGTTATCTATGACAGAGCACAGGAATAACTTCATCAGATAAACACTAAGTCACTAAATGTGTTTTTTAGTTTTCTAAGTCTTTTTCTTGTGATGTAATTGTTTCCCCCTCAGTATTTAGCGGAGGAACAACATCTGAGTAAGGATGAGGCACAAAATAGACTATAAGCATTGTCAATAGTAAAAGTGTAATTCATCATCTTACTTGTATAGTGAAAAGTCTGAGCCCCTTCACTTTCTGTTTTGTTATCTGCAGCCACTGCTATGACAGAAACATTGTACTGGACTCCAGCAGTCAGCTCAGTGATAGTTATGTTTGTTTCAGTGACTTTGACACTGTGGTTAGTTGTTCCACCAGTCCACTGTGACAGTACTCTATAGAAAGAGCTGTTTCCCTCTGGTTTAGTCCACATCAGAGATATAGATGATGTTGTGATTTCACTGACAGTGAGGTTCCTGACTACTTCAGGCTCTGTGAGTAACAGAGAGGTGAACGCAAAGAAAAAAACAGCAGAACGTAATTTATATATGAAAAAGTACAGGAATACCACTACATAGGAAAACCACAGTGTCCTCATATATTCAACTCTCCTGTGATATGGAGTTTTAACTACCATCTTACAATGTAAGCCAAAGTTAAATATGTACTTACTTGTGTACTGAGAAACAGTGTCTTTCTTTCCTCCAGTAAGGCCATCATCTGCCACTGCAGTAACATTTATTTCATACTGGACACCAGCAGTCAGGTTAGTAATGGTTGTATGTGTTTGAGTCACATTGTTACTGCCAGGGAAATTTACATCAGTCCACTGTACTCTATAGAAAGAACTGTTTCCCTCTGGTTCAGTCCACTTCAGAGATATAGAGGATGTTGTGATTTTACTGACAGAGAGGTTCCCGACAAGTCCAGGCTCTGTAAGTGAGAGAGAAGTCGTGCGGAAAATAAATTCATATTTCATGTTATCATCATTAGTGTAACAGTATTATCATCTTTGTATTTGATATCTGTGGTTTATCCATACTGAGAGAGCTTTGTTTGACAAACATGCTAAATCTGCAGCAATGCTGTAGGTGCTATACTGAATAAACGCATTGTTTTAGACATGGTTAAGGTCTGGAATATAAGTGATTCAACAAAGTAAACACACTTACTTGTTGTGGCCTCTTTGCAGCAGTTCAAACATTTGAGGGAGATTGGGTAGACTGCTCCAGGAGTCAAACCAGTTATCGATCCCTTTCCAGAGATATTGTTGCCAGTGGAGATGGTGCAGTTTGGACTGGATCCAAACGTGACCGTCGTTGTTGTTGTTGTTAATGTTTTTAACGCTTCTGTTTCATTGCTTCCACATTTACTACCTAAGAGATAGAAGACAAATAAGAAGAAGAGAAACAAGATCAACAATAAGAAATGAGCACAAATACATTTTAAAAAGCTATATTTCTGCAGAGATATTGACAGAAATTATGTAATTAACAAGCCTATATTATCTACAAAATACAGTATTGTGTGAGAACTTATATTTCTTTAAATACATAGAGACAAATTAACAGAAATGTGGTACAACAAACACGTGTACTTACTGACACATTGTGCTTGGGAGATCTGTGGAGATATGGAAAGAGAAAAGCAAAGTGAATGGTCTTGCACCAGCAGAGGTCAGTATTGCGTCTAAAACAGCTTCAAAGCATCGACTAGAAACCCAACCACCTGTTCAGTCTCACAGGGCATCAGTAGCCTAAAATTAGCAACAACTGATAGTACTGTTAAATAGGTAATGTTTCCTCAGTTTCTTAAACACCAGCCTTTTGTAACCCTTCCAGTGAAACACCATAAGATGCATGTTTCCCAACATGATGGTCTAAATGCTGTTTCAAAGCCCTTTCCACACTACTGGATAAATACTGTGCCCTTTATAGGGCTCGATGTCAAACCTCAATATATTCTGAGCACATAGCATTGATTATAAAAAAGTGTCAATCTAATATTTCTTGATTTAAATCACGTGTGAAGGGTCAAATATGCTTATATTTCCCAAACTAAAGTATCATATAGGCACAGATATCAATATCTAGCACTAGCTCTTTAATAGTTAATTTTGTTGGCCTCAGATTTAAGTATATCAAGTCTAAACATACAGTAGTCAGCCTGGAAAATAACCACCATGTGTAAATATTAAATTAGAAGATATAAACTTCTAATAAATAATAATAATCTTTAGGGCTGTCCCAAATACCATTTTTTGGGCTTAGAATCTTCGGTGAGAAATATTTTAAGGTATTCGAGGCTTTGCGGCGCAGTGCAGCAGGCTGACATGTTCTTCTGTCTGTCTGTCTGTCTCCATCTCCAACGTTTCAACGCCGCTGTCGCACTACTGTACACACACGCACCTCTACACATAACAAACATATCTGTCTGAGAATAACTGATAATAATTAATGTTGAATATGAATAATGAATAATGTTGTGGGATTATTCCTTATTTCATGGGCTATTTGGGGATCATTACATACTTATGTATGAAAAATAAATAAATACAAAGCATTCAAATACTGATTTGGAGGTTGATTACCATGGCAACTGGCAAAGCTTCGAAGCATTCGGGTCAGCCCTAATAAACTTGTAGTTTAGTAGTAGTTCATATAGACCTGAAAAAAAGCTGTGCTGCTTTTCAATGGTGCAAACAAACACACATAAGCTCAGTATTATGGGATAAATTCCTGTTGTAAATGATGAAAAGATCATATTTGTGTGTTAGTTAGTACAAAGTAGAAAGTAGATCCTGGCAATACCCGACCATCGGTAATCATTCTATGGCTTCAGATAACGATCAATGTGTCTTGACAATGCTGTTCTTCCTCCTTCCTCCGGATATCTCACCTCTCATGTTCCAAAACAACTACAACTCTGTCTTTCTACCGTGGTTATCCTCTGAAACACGTACCTCTGATACCACATTACTTATTAGCCAAAACCTAATCAGCCCAGAGTTGCTCGCTGACATGTTGCCTTTCAGTCTGTTTACCACACAGCTAAACATTAAACTTATGGCATCATTGTTCAAACCTGCATCATTCTCTCCACCACAAAGATAACCGACAGGGTCAATCATTAACTCCTGATAATGACAGAATAGACTTTACAGCAATCTAATCAGGTTTTACTTTAAAATGTTACATTAAAAACAATAACGTTGACTAATCTATTATTCACTTCAGCTCTAATTACAACTATCATGAAGGCAGGATTTAATACAAGGCTGTTGTATTAGACTGGATTCGTTTTAGTTTGGTGTACCTGATAAACTAAACCGTACTTTTTATTATATTCAGAATTATACATACATTGTAAATCTTGTACAACATGCATTTTGTACTTACTTATAGTCATTCTAATACAGTAAAATCAAATATGAATGTAAAATCTTATATAGAATTAAACAGAATAGAATAGGTCTAAAATCATCAGACCAGGAAACCGAGAAAGAAAAGGTCCATTCTGCTTCACACGTTGCCTCTTTCACCCACCCGTCCCTGGAGACCGCCGTCCTCTCCTTAACTTTTCTTTTTCTATTCACAACGGTGACCCTTCCCTTCCTCCCAGTCCTCTGGGACTCTATTCTTCTTTCTGAAGTACAGCGTTGCCACACAGCGGGGCACGAGGAGTTCAACGGATCAGTACGCTTCGAGGATCTGGTGAAGGCTGTTAACAGAGTATCTGAGAACGTCACTATAACAGAATAGTGTTGAGATACACCATCATCATCAGTGCAAATATGTATATGAAATATAATTAATGCGTGTGTTTTATCTTTTAGTCAGTAAGTCAAACATACAACACACAACCAACCATTACTTCGAGCTATCCGGTACTGTAGTATGAAAAAACCATGTCACTCTGGGTGGGTTTTGTACATTAACAGAAGGAACAGCCTGTATGAGGAAGTATATATCTGCATGATTTTACTTCTGCTGTTTGTGAAGGGTGTTAGTATGGCTGAGCTTCACACTAACGCCCTGTCAGAGAGAGTGGAAATGGGTGAGAATGGGTGAGAATTTCTCACTAATCAGATAATTTAGTGACACATTTACACTTTCCCACCATAGTAGATGTTTTTTATGATATAAAACAGCATTCCCCACAGTGGTAATGATCCCTACTGTCTAGGAGTTACCCACATTAGTTAAGCTCACAGTCTAACAAATCACTCAAAATCTTTTTTCTTACTGAAAATAAGTTCTTAAACATGTATATATAATAATATATATAATAATACAACTTTATTTGTATAGCACTTTTCTTAAAGGGACTGTTTGTAACTTTTTACACGTATAAATCTACCGGGTCGGGATCCCATGCGCGCTCGCGTATGCGCACTCGCGTATGCGCACTCGCGTGTGGCCGGAGTCTCTGCTCCTCTGCCTGCTTGTCTTTACTCACACACCGCGTGTTCTCGCTGTCTCGCTCCACCTCGCCACGTGCATGCGCGCTCACTACACACTGCAGAAGAGTTAGTTTAGCTCTGAGAATATCTAGTGAATGTACAGTGGACGTTTGTGCAGAAATAAATGCTGCAGCCCCTCCAGACCAACAGAGGTTTCCCGTGTCTTGTGAAGTGACGGGGCTCCGCAGCGAGAAACGTTATCATCTCCGACCGGGTGCCGGTGTCTCCCTGCGGGCGCAGTTGGGAGACAATAACGTTTCAGCCCCGGAGGCTGAAGCAGGAAAAGCCAACACTAGGATCAGCGGTGATTCATGGAGAGACCTTCGTCTGGTCAGCTAACATTACTGCCAAGCAGGTGAAATATAGAGTGATATTGTGGTTTTAGCTGACGTGTGTCGCCTCACTGTTTTGAGCGATGCTCGCTCATGTCTATTTAGAACGAGCAAGCGCGAGCCCGACGCTGACTTTCGTTGACTTAACGGCCACAGGTGTCGCTGTTAACAAGCATTTCTGAAAGTAAATAAGACTGGTAGCTTACTGTAATAACTCTATATTTTTCTTATTGTCAACAAATCCACTGAAAACAGTGAAAACACCAAACTAAACCAACCAACAATCATTTCCTGTGTGGCCAAAGCACCAGCTAACAAAAACAAAAAACATTTTTACTTTGTATAAAGTTAATAATATGAAGTTCTTAAAACCTGAATGTCTAGCTGGTAAAGCTCTCTGAGTTAAACGGTTGCTAACAGGCTAAAAGAGGAGGTTCCTCAGCTTCACATGCTAACCTAATTAAACTTCAAAAACATTACACTTTTAAAGGATGAAGTTATGCTTAAAAATGGTTTAGATGAGTGTCTGTAATGACGGAGGTCACTTGCTTTAATGAACCACAGATAATTATCACCAAGCTCTGCAGCTCTAGCTGTTAGCCTCTGTTAGCTCAACCCTGTCATTAGCTTAGTTTGGGTTGTAGCCTATGGCTCACAACTTTTGTGTATGCTTCCGTCACATTCCTCTCTTCACAGATGTTTTTAGCTCAACGTTTTGATAAACACACTGTGGGCTATGTGCAAAATGTCCAGCACCAAACTGCAGAGAAGTAGACGAGCTGTGTTAGCTAGCAGGATGTAGCTAACTAGAAAGTCAAACATGTAGCCTAGCAGCTAAAGATTTCTCTCAGGAGTTGAGACCAAAACAACTCAAAGAGAAGAGAGAGGTGAAGCTGATGACATTAATTATGGCCCTGTTCCATTTAGGTGGACCAGGACCTTGGTATTGTGCATGCTGGCTCACTGGAAGGGCTGTGACACTAACTGGCCTACAATGGACCATAATTGATTTTATCAATTACACCAGTGTTTACCCTGCTATTGGTGCCTTCAAATGGGGTCGTGTTTACCGTGTTCACAAGAAGAGTCCATCCGAACGCCCCCCTCTTCTGGTATTCACAACCTTGTAAGTGGAAAGTTTCTGAAAGCTCCGAGTTCACGAGTTGTGACGTGTTTGTTGACGTTGTCAGAAATGGCAGAGGCCATGGAAGTTCATTTTTCGGCGCATAATAAGTGAATATATTGTAATTTTAGTCACATATTGTTTTTCTCTGTAATTTTATAATATGTCTGAGGAAAATGTTGATATTCCAAACTACCTAATCCTTTTCCTCCGACATTATACCTTTGCATTTACTGCATTATTTTACCTCCTTGCTAGCCTCTGCGGCTTCTAGATGGTGACAGTAACGTTAATATTGCCGTTTCTCAGCAGCGGTGTTCTTACGTCTTCACCACTTGAACGCCAAGCGTATCGTGTACACGACTTCCCATGTTGTAGAACTTGCGAGTTTCATTTGAAGGCACCATCAGACACGTCAAAACGGCTGCTGTGAAAAAAGGCTATACCAGGAAATAAAGAACCTGAGTGTATCATTATTGCAGTAATGTTATTTGTTTTAAATTTATGTTCCGTTAAATCTGTTTTGTTATTGATTGACTAAAGTTATTATCATGGTGCTGACAAAAAGTGGAGCTTACTGTCTCTAATTAGCTTCAAAACATTATAAGTCACTGTTTCAAGTTGGATCAGACAATGTTTTTCTGTTGGTAACCAGCTAACAACACAAAATCAGATATTTTTTTACCTTTGAACCTCAGATTTTAAACCAACATGGATGGGCAAACTCCATCTGCTGATGAAGATCATGTGATATGATCAAAGGCTCCAGTACCGCTACCAATAGGGGATTGTGGTGAGATTGTTTTCTCAACCGCCGTTTCCTAGGTCAAAAATTAACTCTAAACCTCAACAACAGATACATTTAGTATTTGGTATGTGTATATATTTAGTAAGCTCTATTTAAAACTAGTTTGTGCGGTGAAAGGCATTTTAATTTAGTGGTACATAAACTTAGTAAACACATTACAACTAGACCAAGTTTGAACTTAAGAGCAGCTGTTGCTGGCTCCATATATAAAACTGTCTGACAAACTAAACCTCCTCAAGCTCCACAAGAATATGGTAAAGGTCACATACCAGTTTGTGAAAGCCAAGTATGACACTCTCATGTTTTTATACAGATATTCATGTTAAGCTGACCTCTGGGGATGTGATTTCTCTGACCTACGATTCCCAAACGTTTTATTTCCCTTGGCGCTCTTCCCAAGTATCACTTATTTTCCTCCTGACTAAATAAACAAAACAACGTCTCAAGCCATTATGCCTTGGCACTGACTCAGAGAGCAGAAATAACTCAAACTCAAAGTCCCAGTTGGGAAATACGTAAGTTCAAATAATGGATGTCGTTATTCTTTATACATCTACTGGGACTCAGCTCCACCCATCTGTACATCCTCCTCCCTGCTTTAACCCTCAGCTCTAGTCTGTCTCTTATCACAGGACCTTATAGGATCACATGGATTATTGGGCAATTCATTGTGGTGTTACATGGTGTGTAAAATCACTAGTAGTATCAGCTCATTATTATTTATTACACGGCTTTGTTGAATACTTAATTCTTATTGGTCTATCACGGCATTCTACGGTCTGTTATTTCTTTACAAACCGTTGCTATGGGCGCAGTTCTGATGTTGGACTCTGGCGGACCGTTATTGTGTAAAATTATTGATTTTCGCTTTGCGTTAGGGTGCCGCAAAGCCCTTTCGGGGTTTATGTAAGGGATAATGTACAGTGAGCCGGTCATTGTTGTGAAATAAACCCAGACAGGGCCGGCGGACCACGGCGCCCTGAAGGGGTTTATTTCACAACAATGACCCGCTAGCTGTACATTATCCCGCTTATTACACGGCTACTTACTTAAGAAATCAATAATTTGACACAAAAACGGTCCGCCAGAGTCCGACATCAGAACTGCACCCATATAAAGATTGAATAACAGACCGTAGAACGCTGTGATTGACCAATCAGAATCAAGTATTCAACAAAGCCGTGTAATAATTCACAGCAATGACCGGCTCGCTGTACATTATCCTTTACACGAAAGTCACTAAAAGAGAAGGAGGAAAATAATTGTTCTGCCTACACACAGCTCAAAGTCTGAGGATATACAGGTCTTAGAAGATCTCCAGTGTTACTTCTTCTAACTCTCACTTGAGGAGCAATACTTAATGTTCATCATGAAACACACATAGCTGGGATTCAGACAATGACCCCTATGCCCTGTGTACTGTATCTGTGCCCTTTGACTGGGCCTGTCTGCATGGGGAGGAGGAGGAAATGGCTGTACTGACCACTATATAAACATTACATCAACCCTAAAGGCAGCCGGCCTGCCACTCTTTGATTCCCTTTCATTCCTAGCAGTCTGCCTTCACTGCTGATAACGCCCCGGTTCCTTCCTCCATAATAACACTCAGACCCAGAAACAATCAAGAAATCACCTTAAAGGCTGTTTGCTCAGGGATCGGCCTATTTAACCTTAGCTCCTCATAATCTGATAACTTGGAACAAAAACGTAAAGAGGAGGGGGAAAAAATGCACAATGCTTAATTTCTGCTCCTTGAATTACGCAAAGTTGCATAAGGTGGAGGAGTCGCTGGTGGTGCCCTTGTTGACTTGCTGAGTGGAGAAAGTGGAATCCTCTACGGCTGTAGTTTCTGCAAAATCATGTTATCTGACTCAAACCAAAATATGTGTGTGTGTGTGTGTGTGTGTCGATGATTAGCAACACAAAACAAGGTTCACAAGAAAGTACAAGGAAATGCATAATGTTGTCTTCTGCTTTCCTTTATTGAGTTTTCGTTTCCTTTTCCGGTCTTTTGTAGTAGCTTTTTTTCCAGCTGTGCCAGTTACTCTTCACTATAGTCTTTGTTTTTTTATTCTTTTCTCCTCTTACAGTGTTTATGTGTCAACATCTCCTGCCCTCGACTTCATTTCATTGTTATAGATAACATTGTTATAATAATATGCATGAGTTTATGTTTTTTTCCTCATCGGGTACTGTAGCCTGGCTGTGTGGCACAAGCGGTGTTTTCTTCACCCATAATTGTCGAATAATCAGCCAGTTCGCACAAAAAGGCGTATGAATGACACGATAATGCGCAGGGCATTAAGCGTGCAATAAGAACGCCTTTCTTGCTTTGGGCATGTCATTTGTACGCCATGTAGTTTACATAACTTTTTTAACCAGGAGGCCAGTGTTCGAGACCAGAGTTTTGTTTTGTAAGTTACGTTAGTGATGTTTGTTTCATGCTTTTTAGTGACGTTTGTGACATGTTTTCCGCACTGATGTTACGTTGTTTCCATATGTATTTTACTTAGTTTACCTACTTATTTTAAGCCCAACCATGATGTTTCCCCTTACCTAACTAAGTGGTTTTGTTGCCTCAACCTAACTGCGGACGTTACTGTAGTTTTGTTGTGTGGCGTACGAATGAAACGCAAAAACCGGCATACAAGTGACATGCAAAAAGCCTACAATGCGTCCTCATGACACGCAGAATGTCCTTGTTTTTGAAGATTATTTTTTTTAGCTTTTATGTCTTTATTTGATAGTGACAGAGTAGTATTGAAAGGGGGAAAGAGAGAGGGGATGACATGCAGCAAAGGGCCGCAGGTCAGATTCGAACCCCAGGCCGCTGCAGCAAGGATTCATCTTTTGTACATACTCTACCAGGTGAGCTACAGCAGTGGGTGTGCAGGGCCACTATACATTTTGACCTATATACTATTTCATCAATCATATTGCATATTTCTCCTTGTGTTTAACATAATTCGAGTCAGTCACATTCATAGTGAGATCACAGTGTGAATATATCAAATATTTCATAAAAGTAAATTAATTTTGTCTGTGTGTTCAGCTTTCCGCCTCAAAATGCAAAAGTTCGTCTCCCAATGCAAACATCAAGTGTGATACGTGGTGAGATTTTTGGAAAGTCGCGATTCTCACTTTCTCCTGCCGGCCTCTAATAAATTGGCAGCTTGTTCTCTATTTAAAGTTCATTGTGAGCGACGTACTCATTGTTTCTGTTCCAACATAACTTCCTGTCACTTCCTGAGCCCACCCAAAGACCCCTGATAACATATCTGAACAACATGAAGGGCTTTTAAGCTAAGCATTATGTTGTACTTCATGCCTCCAGCTCATTAAGGTCAAAAAAAGGAAGACGAGAGCCACACGACATTGGCTAATAAATCAAAGCTTGTCTCACTTAATCTGGTCTAGGTTCACTTTAAGCCTTCTTAGAGCATTGCTGTTGCCAAAACATCACTTGACAGACTGTACTGTTCCTTCCTCTGTAGTGTACCATAAATCTCTCACGCTACTCTGTACCTTTGTAATTTTAATTCAGTCAGGGGAACACATGGCCTTCAACCTCTCCTAATGCCGGGTACACACTACTCGAGAATCAAGCCGATTTTGGGCCCGATTCCCCCCTCCTGACAATCATCAGCAAAACCCAGATTTTTTGATGGTTCTGCAGATTATATTTCTAAATATTCCTGTGGTATGAGGTATTTTAAGAGTGTTTTTTACATCCCCTGATCTGCTCGGAAATCCATCCTGGCCGCACAGATTTCAATTCGCAAATATTAAACATGTTCAATATTTACGATCGGATATCCTGTTGTGTGTGGGGAACACACAGGACACAGGACAGCTTATGATGCAGTCACATGGGAAAGAACCCCCTTTTGGTGCCCTAGGCGAAATACGGATTTAGAGACTTCTGCACCTCCTCTTGGCTCTGTTTTCAGGCTTTAATCTAGCCCATGACGGGAGACTTTGGCCAATTACAGGTCATTTCAGAGAGAGCGTTCCTATTGAGCGTTCCTATTGGCTTTGCTCCGGCTGGTGGGCGGTGCTTGGTATTTCCTCAACTAATCTCAACATGGCTGCCGGGTCACAAACTTTCTCATTTTACAGCTAAACAGTACACTAAAAGTTGTTTCTGAAAACATTTGAGGCGAGAAATAGGCATTACAGTAACAGAATATTAATTCATATTTGATCAGCGCTGCCTAGTTTGACCGTTTGATCGAAGTTCACGAGTGATTGACAGCTACTCAGAGATGGCAAGGCTCCAGCTCGGCTCTGATTGGTTGTTTTCCTCCGGTCTGTGAAATCTTGCAGATGCCATTAGGAGCACCGGAGAACACTGGAGGACACCGGAGGACACAGAGTGAAATGCTTAGGCCCGGCGGGGAGCCAACGGAGGCCCGGAATTTCTCCCATTTGTGCGGGACATAGGAATCTTCCAGGACACGTGGACCGGGACCCTGGTCGTGATGTAATGAGAATTTAAACAAATATAACAAAAAAAGCTTCTAAAATATATTGCCTACCCTAGCTTTAATGATCTGGATATTCAGGACACACATTAATAATGAACTTGGAGTTTGTTTGTTTTTTAATGTTGGTTATACTATATTATTAATCATTGACTACTGGAGATAAAAGATTAAATTAAAGTACATTATAACCCACTTTATGGGAAAACTTGGAGACTCAAGATCTGACACATTATCCACAGTGTCAGTTGTAACTTTGAGGTAAAGGTAAGGTTTATGGTAAATTCACATACTTGTAAAGGTCTTTTTATTAAATCCAGACTCACCTATTTCCATTAATAATACGTCTTTCTGTTTTGGTGTGTTCAGTTTTCTGCCAGGACTGATAGACTGCAGCAACATAACTTAGTTAGTAATAAAGTTAGTAAGAAAACAAATCAACTTTTAATTCCATTTTATTATTGGTTCCTGTAATGGACCACATCTACTGTTGATTTATTATTTTTTCTACATGCAGACGATCCCTTTATGTGTCTGTATATTATATATTTGCTATATATCATATAGCATTTGAGATTGATATAATTTCTGTGAGAATACAAGTGGCACAAAACTCCACAAGAGAAATTCAATATGAGCGTCCTCCTGTGGAATACTATAGGAACATGAATCATAAAAAAATGCGAAAGCCATGTCTAAAAATATCCACACTGCCTCCAAAAACTCCCGGCGCATGACGGCTTTAGCTATGAGTGTGTTTGTCTCCAGGTACAGTATCAGCCTCCCACACCACAGTCCTGCTGCTGCTGCTGCTGCTATCGCGGGCCACATCAGAGGCTATGGAAATGAGTGACGTAGTATTTACTGTTCCCAGCACTGTACAGAGTGCGGAGCTGCTGGCTTAAGATACCCATCTGAGCACAATGCACTTGCCATCAGAGCTTCCTGCTAATGCTGCTGGCCATGCAACAGGAGGAAGATGTGCATGAATGCATACGTACCCACACCCACAGATTCTGGACACGGAGGGCTGGGCCATCACACTGATCATAGAAGTGTGATCAGTGTGATGTTTTAAATGTGTTAAAGTTAAAGTGGCCGGGGGGTTTGATGTGTGTTTGTCCTCAGGGAAGGAGGAAGTATACTGCAGGTTTTGTATTACTAGTGACTGGCTTCTTTGTGTTGTATTCATGGGTGTAATTACTGCCTTTAAATCATCAAGGAAACTACGGCTATACATGTCCTTTCGCTTTTTAAATGTAGACTCTGAAGAACAATGTTTGCTGGGACATGCTGCCCCATGTGACCCTGGACAGCGTGTCCAATTTCATCCTGAGGGGAACATGAATATCTGTGTCAAATTTCATGGCAGGGCCGGCTTAAGACATAGGCCATATAGGCAGTCGCCTAGGGCGCCACCTTCTGGGGGGCGCTGGACGCCCTCTAAAAAAACAAAATGACGGTGGGCGCCCTTCCTCATTTTCTGCATTGTAACAAATGAACAAATAAATAAAGAAAGAAAAAAATACACTTTTCACCCCTGTAACTCCGAATCCAAATTGTGTTCCAAAGTGCTAGAGCCAGCCCTGTTTCATGGCAATCAAGTCCAATAGTTGTTAACGAATTTCACTAAAGAAGAAGAATGTCAACCTGCTGGTGTCACTAGATGAAAAGTCAGGCGGTCATTACTATACATCCGAAACACTGCTGCCTGTCATACTGTATGTTCATTTTGTGCTAATGGGGCATTAAATATCTTACTTGAAGAACTCTAGCGCTACATCTGGAAAGGTAGTATGACAGAGTGAGTGAAACAAGAGAAAAATAATAATTTTTCATCCCCACTTACAGCCTTGCCTGGCCCTGACTTGCTCAGAGGCCACTGGTAGAATGATAGCTATCTGCTGACAATAAGGCCTTTGAGCCTGTGTCTCATTTACATGGACTGGGGAACTGTGACTCTTTGTAATTCATCTTGTACGCGCTGAGCTTCCAGTCGCAACCCTTGTCGACGGCAACATGTTTGGGGATGTTAATTTGAAACTGGACTGTCTTGATACGGTCGGAGGGGGTTGGGAGTGGGCGGAGGGTGCAGCATTCCACAAAGGGAGGACTTGACTTGTGACTTATGCACTTTAGATCAATAATGGGAGGCAAGTTTTCTAATCTGGATACAGTGAGAAGAATCGTTTGGAGAGGGATGCTTGCGTTGACGTCTCGAAGTCATCACACGTCATCCACATTTTAGTGCAAGGCATTAGAATAGCATCTAGCGCGAAAGACAGTGTTCATCAGTGCTGTCAGGAGGCCACAGACCACAGAGACAGAGACAGAAGCAGATACAGCGGATGGGGACAGAGAAAGGCTCCATAATCATGCAAAGTGTTGTACTTTTCCTGGGTCACTAATGTGCCAAGCTGTGACTTTGCACGCACTCTCTCTAGACTGCACCTAACAAACCACGCTTTATCTGTTGGCCTATTTTTAATCCCATTTCAAACCGATTTCCAGCGTACGATGGCCAGACAAATGTCATAACAATCCAAGAAGAAGACGCAATGGACGTGTTATTTGAAGCAGATGAGCTGTGTCTATATAGCCTGGAAGTGCCTGAGAGAAAGGACCGAATCATTAAAGGAGTCACATTTGAAAGCTGAATTATTCATTACAATGTTAATGTATCAGTTCTGTTTAATTTCGTGTTATATATTAATTTAATAAGAAACACTTATATATCAAACTTTAATGATCCCCATGGGGACATTAGGCTCAGCGGGGGAATAGACAAATGTAATAGAATATGGAATAATATTGAATACGTGATAAAAGTAAATCAATTAAACATAATATGAATAAATGTGCTGCTACAGTTATTATTCTGAATTTATGCAAATGTCAATATAGTATTTAGCCTAATTATACCTTTTGAGAGATCCTATTGGTTAATGGAGTTTGGTGACCTCATGTTATTCCACCATATCTCCACCTAATTACAACCTGAGCAGAAGCCTAATAATCCCAAATACTGTGTCGGTGTGAAGGGAACTTAACATATGAAGAAGACTTTTAAGATGTGAGGGATTGTATAGAAGAAAGAATCAGTACAGCATCTTAAAGTCACAGTAGTGTTATATCTGGTTGGTCAGCTGGAGGGACAAAAGGCAGAATTAATTATATTTAAGGTGCTAAATATGAGATTGGGAGAATTTCTTTTGCGTCTGCACGGCTCTCAACATGGCAACGGGTGAGCCAGCGGAAAACAGCTAACGGTGCTAACGGTAAAAACAACGACAACACTGCTGACAGAGCAAAAAGTGTTAACCTGGGGTAACCGGAGGGGGGTTGCTACGCTTCTGCAACGGCGCCGTCGGTCTGGAAGGCGTTATTAGCTGTAATAAAAGCATGAATGGCCGAATTGTCAACAAAGCACAGAGAAGCTTGGATTACAACACACACAGAGGGAGAGAGACTTCATTCTCTGCTCAGGTAGACATTACTCCTCTATATCTTTAAATAGACAATAGTTGTTTGCTGCTATACTAATGCTCTGGATATCGTATAAAGCACCTTCCTGTCCCGGATAAGATTGATCTGTGATCAACTGGGCGTGGAATGAGTGATAGAAATAATACTGTACAACAAACAATGTTTTACAACATTATCATTCTTTTCACCAGATATATATTAGACTGAAATATAACTTTGAAAGCAGGTAAACTGTAATTGTTCTTGCCATGTTCAGCCAGCCTCTCATAGCATCATTAGGTGTAGGAATGGGGATGGTGAACAGTGTCGGCCTATGAGATACAGAGACTACCGACAAGCATCATGGTGTAGACATAAATATACATATAAGGTCAAAAATCTAAAATTCTTTTTTAAAAGGGAATTGAAATTAAAACCAAGATACCAACTAAATAAAACAGAACAACTTACCAGAAATATTCACTTTAAACGGGTAGTAAACATACAGACTGTGACGTGTACTTAATTATTAACGTTACTAACGTATTCAGTATTGAAAAAATGTCCTTTCAAGGAAGCAAAATATTTCCCCTTTTTCTAACAAAGCTTTTGATTCTTTCAAAATTTACATTTTATCTGACTAAACTAAATTTAACATCGGATGCATTTTACACGACCGAGAATAATCTGTATGATGACCCAAAGCATTTATTGTTTTTGAAAGCAGAGACATGCTGGTGACATTGCTCTGGTGTTAAGTATCATTTATTATTAAGTTATGATCTGCAACTCATCCTCTCAGACTAGTTTCCATGACCTAAGAGGGGCACAAAGGTGTAACGCCCCATCACAACAGTCACTTCCTAGGTTCTGCAAGGGAGCGCTGACAGACCGCCGGACCCAGTACAGTGTGTTAAAATGAGACCAGCGAGGACAGGAGATGTCAACACACAAACGCTGCGAGAGGAGATTAAAAGAGCGACAAGAAGCGACTAGAAATGAGCGGAAAAAACAACAAGGAGGAGAAAATAAATTAAAGCAGCAGTAGGCGAGATTGGAGGTCACTATATCCTGACAGCAGTGCATCAGACAGGTAATCTGAAAAAAATCATGTGCCTCTGTGTCCTCCGGTGTCCTCCGGTGCTCCTAATGGCATCTGAAAGATTTCACAGACCGGAGGAAAACAACCAATCAGAGCCGAGCTGGAGCCTGCCGTCTCTGAGCAGCTGTCAATCACTCACAAACTCCGATCAAACGGTCAAACTAAGCAGCGCTGATCAAATATGAATCAATATTCTGTTACTGTAATGCCTATTTCTCGCCTCAAATGTTTTCAGAAACATCTTGTAGTGTACTGTTTAGCTGTAAAATGAGAAAGTTGAGACAGCCATGTTGAGATCAGTTGCAAAAATACAAAGCACCGCCCACCAGCCGGAGCACAGCCAATAGGAACGCTTTCTCTCTGAAATGACCTGTGATTGGTCAAAGTCTCCCGTCACGGGTTCGATTTTTTAAAGCCTGAAAACAGAGTCATGAGGAGGTGCAGAAGTCTAGTTTTCTCTCCAAACACTTGAATTACAATATGCTGAAAGGCTATTGTGGAATTTTTGCCCAGAGATGCCAAAAACATTCTGCTTACTGAAGCTTTAAGGAAAAGAAAAGAATAAGAAAACGATCACAATATGTTTTTGTCCCTTTGACTAGGAACTTAAGGCCACACTTATATAATATGCTGGAGGGCTGATTTCAAGTGTCTAAAACCTGCAAACGAGACGATCAGGCCTCCAATCTCCGATTTCATCAAAAGACAAGATGCTGAAAGAGCAGCAGGTTTTGTTTCAAAACGAGAAAATCCTGACTGTGATGTCTCTTGAAGGTTTTCTATTTGATATCCAGAGCATTAATATAGCAGCAAACAACTGCTGCTGTTGCAAAAATGTTGAGAGCAATAGAAATGCTCCCAATCTCGCATTTGCCACATTTAACTGAATTACTTCTGACCACAACTTTAGGCTCAATGATCTCAAATTTAAAGTGAAACACTGGATTCTTTTTCTTACAACATTTATTAACAATCCCTGAAAATGTGTTGTCATAACTGTGCAACACAATGACAATTCTCTTTACTGAGGCACGCAGTTATGAACCATCATCAGTCTGTAAACCTGTCTCTCTCTTTACAGTATTAAAAACAACTGTGGTGGCGGCAGGTTCACATTTGCATGTGTACTGTCTGACCTGTGTTCATCTCTCGTCACTGTATGTACTCTTCATAGAAGTTGATTAAGTCAGCGAGCAGTTGCACCTTTACTTCCTCATTGAAACCGACCGAGTTATCGCGCCAGCTCAGTGTTTCACCATGAGAGTGAATTACAGTGAAGAACCGATAAGACAAAAAGATCTTGACTCGGCAACTCTTACTATCTTTTTTCTGGAGCTTTCAACTTCCCAGTCTTCATCATGAATATTTTGTAAAACTAATATATTTCCAAGGCCAAGAAAGAACTTTCATGCTAAATAAATAAGAACTATTTCAATCCTATTTAATCCTCACTATTACATGTGTATTTTGTAGTTTCATTTTACTCCGACAGAACAAACCAATACAGGATCACACTAAAAGGTATGGGCCGATTAAAAACACACATTCACACATGCGACATCTTGGATTTTTTACCATTTTTACACTTACAGTTCAACAGAATTCAACTTTGAGCCCCAAATCTGCTGACAGGAAGTGGAATATTATCTGTATATAAATGATTAAGCTTCTTTGCATGATGTGAAGACATTAAAACATTAACCAAGTACAAGTTTTCATACCAAAAAGGGAAAATGGTTTGTTTGCTTTCTAATCTGGTGCCTCTGGTGAAGTTCTGGTTTAGGTGTGGCATATATTATGGTTATTGTTAAAGAAATAAGCCATCGTTGTCCGTTGGTAGGAGAAGTCTCTGGTGTCCAAATCACACATTTTACATTTTACATAAATATCCACCCAAAGCTCCTCACTTACAGAGGTTATGCGTTAAAAACCTGTAACACCACTTCTGCTTTAGAGAGTCAATGAGCGCAAGAGGCTGCGAGCATTAGTACAGCAAAGAGTATTTTTTGTCTTTTTTTCTAGCGAGGACAGTCTCCATATTGGTAATGCCACTAGATAATCTATCTAAACTATTCATCTGATTCCCCACATCGATATCCGTGCTAGAGCTGCAACAATTAATCAACTTAGAAATTCTCTGATTCTAGCTTCTTAAATGTGAATATTTCCTGGTTTCTTTACTCCTCTATGAGGAGTTAACTTAATATCTTTGAGTTGTGGACAAAACAAGACATTTGAGGTCGTCATCTTGGACTTTGGGAAACACTGATCAACATTTTTCACCGTTTTCTGACATTTTATAGACCTAACTAATCAATTAATCAAGAAAATAATCAACAGATTAATCGATAAAATGAAAATAATCGTTAGTTTCAGCATAAAATCGGTGCCAATGCTGATTTTTATTTAGTGAATCACGTATTGGCTGCGATGTGACGATACACATTACAAACAGCTTCTTTGTCAATATAAAACTCTGTCCTGTGTCCACTGAGTGAGACCTACAGGGTTTAAATGTGTAAAAGTGATCACAGCATCCCTAAGAAGGACCTCCTGATGCAATGCACTTCGGCAAGATAATGTGCTTCATCGTTTGTGGGGTGAAAGCCCGGAATCAGCCAGCACCAGGCCTCATAAGGAACACCTCCGATTATTAAAAATGACTTTTATAACTTGTCATTAGTTATCAATACAACCCAATACTGTCTTCAAAATGACCCGAGGTCACGACACAGCTCTATGTGTCTGTTGTATTGGACTCCATCGGACTAGTTAATAAAGTGATTAGTGTGAGTCGTGGCTACAGGAGTGACAGGGACACCGAGCTGCACCTCATTCCATTCCTGACCCCTTTGTGTCGGCCACACACATCCTCACATACCATTCTCAACCTCTCTCTCTCTCTCCAGAAAGACCAGTGGGACGAGGACAGGTGGGTCCGTGGCTGTGGATGTCTATAACTGTTATGCAAGCTTTGTTCATGGGGGGGATGCATTTATAACACATTTCACACATACAGGTCAGGTCACTGACCTCTGTGCAATCCTGAATAAATAAAGAGATTCCAAATATAAAGTTTCTCATTATGTATCATTTACAAAAGAATGACTTTTTTTAGTTTCACAAATAAATCCAACATAGTTAGACTTTAATAATATATGCTCTCCACGTCTTCCAATAAACAGCCCAACCATTGTTAAACCTCTCCAACTTGAAGGTCGGCGTATTAATTACTTGCTGACATAAATTTGAATCCAATTAAAAACCCTCAAAGGAGCATTATTCTTCTTATAGTGAGCCATGACATTATCATTTGCCATCAAACCCTCTGTGGATGAAATTGTTTTGCAACTGTTTATATTTTTTATGCATAAACTTTTTCTCACAAGTTCGAGAAAAAGTTTATGTATAAAAAGCTCAAACTTTTCTCATACACTGTAAACAATTTGCTGTTAATTTACAGCAGGATTTCAACAGTATTAACCTGTTATTGCTAAAAACAGTGCTTTACTGTTAATAAAAAAGAAAACCTGTTAAATTACGCTCATAGGCTTTTTTGTAACTGAACTATAATGCATTCTTAAAAACCAGCACTTTACTGCTGATCAACTGTCTAAAGTATCATCAGTAACAGTTTCATGCAGTATTGTTTTAATCTGGGAACTGATCTGCACATGTGAGGCTTGTACATTGTACATGATTGTAAAATCAGTGAATTAGCTCTGTTCTTCACTCACATGTTGTTATGGTTTGCATTCTGTGCTTGTAGCCAGCTAGAGACAGACATATTGGGAAAAGTGTCAAGAAGTCTATTATAGCCTTTAATTGTATTTAGTGTGACTATTCCTATGTCTGCAACCTGCTAAGTCTATTCATTTAGGCAAAAAATAATGTTTATTAAAATGTTTGTAAAAATGTATGTATATATGTAAACAGTATATATATGTATATATAAATAGATTTCATTTTATTTTAGTGTTTTACATTTTATTTCTTTTACTTGTGTATATTCTTTTTACTTATATATGTATTTTTTTGTATATAATATGTTTTTCCTGTATCTATACTGGCTTATTTTATATTAATATTAGGTTTATTAAGTTTCTTTGTACCGAGAATGTTATTATTGGGGACGTTTGTGAATGTTTGTTCTGTTGTTTTAAAATGAACAAAAAAACAATAAATATAATATTGAAAAAAGAATGTATGTAAAAAATACAACCTAAATAGTGCATTAAAACAAATCAGTAAGATAATGTAAAAGAAAGGTGAAAAACATCTATATAATGTATCTTTAAACAGTAAATTAACTGTAAAATACTGTGAAATTAATAAAAAAAAAACAGTTCAAACTGTATTTTTCATTAACAGTACAAAGCTGTAAATTTCAGCGACAGTATAATAATGTTAATTTTACAGTAA
>CAKAKR010043475.1:0-23249 GCA_916700685.1 Adelosebastes latens | reverse complement strand
GAGAGAGAGAGAGAGAGAGACTTGATCTCTCTCTCTCTCTCTCTGCATAAATCAGCCCTTTTTGACTGAGAGAATGAAACTACAGCTTCTTACCTCAGTACACCTCCTTCTCCTACTGAATGAATTGTGATCTCAGGTGAACCCTTAGGGGAACAGGTTCAAAAGAGGTCCCATGCAGGTATAAGCAGCATGGTGCATATTGAAAAACAAGCGCTGCACCATAATATTTTAAAAGTGATATTTACTAATACAAATCTGTTCCCTGAGTCATTTTTCCATTTCATGTACATGTGCTGTAAGATCAGGGGTCAGCAACCTTTTTGATTTGAAGTGCCATTTAAAATTTTTCTTGCTAATCAGTGTGCCATATCAACATTAATACATTAAAGTTTTTTTTATTATTGTGACACCCAAAAAACTCTCTTGCACACTTATTGCTAGTGTGCCATTGTTTAAGATGCCATGTGCCAATGGTGTACTTAGGTTGCCTACCCCTGCAGCAGATTAATACCTTGAAAGCCTGGTGTATGAGGCTACAGGTTCACACTGAATAGGTGGAGCAAGTCAACTTGTCTTAAACACCTGCTAATTTCACCTCATTTCAAGGGAGAATCTGTGGAAAGTATCAGTTTCAATACAAAATTCAATAAAAAATCAGAGGTAATATCAGCATTCAAATAACAGCATCATAACATAATAAGCATGTCAACAAGCTGAAATTTTAACCACTGTGCCTATAGTCTCACAGAGGCTGTGGACTCTTAAAGGAACAGTGTGAAACATTTCAGAGGATCTATTGGCAGAAATGGAATATAATATTCATAGCTATGTTTTCATTAGTGTATAATCACCTGAAACTAAGAACCGTTGTGTTTTCGTTAGCTTAGAATGAGCCCTTCATATCTACATAGGGAGCGGGTCTTCTTCACAGAGTCCGCCATGTTTCTATAGTAGCCCAGAATGGACAAACCAAACACCGGCTCTAGAGAGAGCCTTTAACGTTTTTATGTTACTTGAAGGCCACCGTAGTTCTCCGACATGCTTGTGAAACTGTGGTAACGTGAGCCGCAAAGTGCAAAACCGTGGTACCGCCGGCCGCCGTCTGACTTCTGTTGCTCCTAAAGTAGCGTTATTATGGTAATGATGACCTCTGAGCGAGGCGAATGGCGTTACCACGGTTTTGCACTCACTGGCTCACGTTACGCAGTCTTGGAAAGGGAGGAGTGAGCGGAGGGCAGTTGGTTGCAATCTGCAACCACACCAGTAGATGTCCCCAAATCCTACACACTATACCTTTAATCTTGTTTATGCAGATCTTTTCAGGTGAACTAAACTAGTCTTGTTCTATGATTAGATTAGTATTATATATGCCAGCCAGTATGCTATCTGTCTGACTGTGTTGCTATAAGGCAACAATAATTGGCCAATGGTACAGTAGATTTACTGTTTGCCTACAATAGATTAATTATTGTGATGGAACTAATATCATTGACAATAGCTTGCATAAATAGAAGACAGTCATAATAAATGTCACAAGTTACACCTGTGTTTAACAGATCAAAATGTGTCTGTTGTGAGGCTATGAAAGAAAGTGACAGTGAGTTAGCCAATAGCAAGAGCGAAGAGATAGAGGGAGCTCATCAGAAGGTTAGCTTACAGTAATACAATGCAAAAACCTGTGATACAGAAAGTTGACTCACAGCCTGCAGAAACAGATCCTGAACATTCAGTTCATCTGGGAACAAACATCTTGTTATACCCAATAGGTACTGTTAGTTATGCTGTTCTGCTCTTTATAGACATCACTCCTTTTACCTCTGGATCTTTTCTTCTCATTTTCCTGTGATATATTTACTCACCTTTCACTTCATTTCTGCTCTTACAGTATTTGTCCTCCCCCCAAAACTTGAAACTATTATTCTATGGTGAGCCCTGATAGACTTTTCATTGTTACTCTTAATGCTTAAGTTAATGCTTCAAGCGTGAAATAATTAATGTGAAGATCAATCACAGGGTTTTACTTTTATTAAACATAGAGTGATCTACATCTAAAACGACATTTTAAATGTTCATAACATTTGAACACATCATGGTGAAGTTAGGAACAGAGCTTGAACGCACCAATGTAATGTAACTCAATGGAACTTTGGTTAACGTTAGTAGCTCCGTTATTTAACCAAGCAGGGCTGTGCTGCCCACCGGCTGCTATCAGGTAACGTAACTAGCTCTCCTCCTGCTGTAGCTTTATCGGGGAAAAAATAGGGTGGTTTAGTCGAAGTAGCGCCATGCTTTTGAGCGCTTTTTTTTCTCTCCGCTATGGCTATGGTCCTAAACAAACTGAAACAAGATACAGCGGTCCTACACGCCATTGCGCATGCATAACAGTCGGAAAGCATCAAAGAGGAATCGGTAGTCACAGAGGCATGAGATGCCAAGGAATCGGACAACTAGGAACTGATTCTCTATTCCCATCCCTAGCGTTTTCCCTTCCTGCCAAAGTGGCAGATGGCCTGATGTTTTTATCCGCCACTTCCAAAAATATTTACCCACATTTGGCGGGTGCTAATTTCAGACACTGATCGTAGTTGTTCTACACGCTTGGCACACGGGAGGAGTTTCAGTTGGTTGCAATCTGCAAACTCACCGCTAGCTGCCGCCAAATCCTACACACTGCACCTTTAATCAAATCTGAAGAAGATTACCTACTGAATGTGAAACTACGTTATTAGGAGGATCTCTATTCTCAAAGTTGCTTAATAGAGCTATATTACTGGAATGAGGCAATTGAACAACCTTTTAAATTTTAATATATTTTTAAAGTCATGATTTTTTATATAATGTAATATTTATGGTTACAAATATTGTTGTACCAAAACAGCTGTATTTATGTCCAATTAAATGTTGTACAACAATGGATGAAATGTTGACAGACAGGATGAGGTAGGAGGAGATTCAAAGCAGCAGCAATATGGTAACTAGTTTTGGTTTCCAGGCAACCGCTGTTTGGCCACCTTTTGTCAGTGGAGAGGGGGTTGTCTTCATTCATAAGCTAAGCGGTCACATGAAGTGGCTATGTGACTCATGCCAGAGACCAAGGCGGATAACCCAACCACAAACACAGGACCAAAATGCACCTCAGAATCATTTCTGATTGTTTTCTATAATGGACTAAACCAACCAAATCTAATTTCCTTCCCCCTAAAAATAAGCACTGCACCGCTGGCGCCGCACACAAACATTCAGCTATTTTGTGAGAACAAGCTGCCCCCAACAATATCAGTGACTAGATGCATTTATTCATCCATACCCATGTGTGCTGAGAGGATTTAGTGTAATGAGACACCTGCCATTAGAAACATAAAAACATGAGAATAACAGGAACCTCTTCCCGTCAAAAACATCCCCCGACCGCCTACAGTCCCACTGCCCGTAAACACACACAGCATGCTCTCACGTGCTCGCACACAAACATACCTTTTACCTTAATAACGCTTATAGATACTTACTCAGGACAAACTGAGCATGTCTCTAATTATACAGAGAGAAGAGGTCATTACTGAAGCAGCAGAGACAAAGAGAATTCTAATTATGGAAGATAGTAAAGTAAAGGAGATGGATATGGTTCAACAGGTGGAGAGGACAAATGGTGAAACACTGGGTGGTAGGAGACCAGTGGAGACGCAACACCTCAATTTACCCACAAACGTCTTCTTCTTCTTCTCACAAAAGAAGTAGTTGTGTTCACTCGGGGACACTTACACACTTTACACACACACACACTATCGCTGCTGGAAAACTTAAATGAGTGGATCACTGACAGAAGGAGTCACCAAAGGGCCGGTCACATAATCTGAGAAATGTGTCTGACCCACTGCTCTGTACCTGCCTCGCTGCAGATGTCATCACGAACTTGATTTTATGAGTAGATAAGATATCTGCCGTGTAGCCAGCTAGGCTCGCCCTCAAACAAAGCGACTTAGAGCGGAGCCACTAAATATTCCTAAATGTTGCAGGAAACTGATTTTCTGGGTCTTGATGATTTCCAAGGTGTGTTCAAGCTGATTAGATCAGATGTTTAGAAGATCACAGGCTTGTTTTTTTCCTTCTCTATTTTTCAAGGGTGCTTTTTAAAAGCTTTTAACCTAAAAAAACCCCGCAAAAAACGCAAAAAAAATAAAATAAAAGGAGCATGGTCACTTCAGGGTCAAACTTCACCCCCTTACCTCCATGATAGAATGACAACCAATACACCTTTAGAATGGCAAGATCTTCAGCTTTCCATCGGTGCACTTCTCTTTTTATTAGCTGTACAATTGACGGAGATATGGCTGGATATAGTTCAGGATTGACGGTAACCTCTAGGCCGCCTATTTGGCGAACATTTTTGAAAAATGGCTGCCATGGCCCTCAGGGGCCAAATTTGCAGTGCCCCGATATCTATATCTTTTCATAACATATAAACCTATCTCTGTGCCAAATTTGTTGCTTTTATCGCAAAATGCACAATTGTTATGAATATTTCAGCTTAGCTGCCCCACTATCAGAGAAAGAATCTTCTTCTTACTGTTTCTATTTCCAATATACTGCTATCATCCACAATAAGGGGAAGCTGGAACACTTACTAACCACTATTTATACTACTTCATTCTTTTCAGCAAACAAAAGGAATTGTCAGAAATCGAAAGCAAAGCAGCCTGAATTGATCCATATTCCTCTCTAGTGGTCTTATCAAAGTAGAAAGGTACAGTGGAGTAGAGTAGTAGCCTTGTGAGTCAGCTGAGAGGTTTTCACCGGAGAGAAAAAAGAAGAAACATTTTTTAATTCCCCTGCCGTTCTGTAGCACATCACATGCAGAAGCACCCCCCCCCCCCCCATCCCCACCCCCGTCCTCACGAGGCACTGATGATGCAGAGACCAGTGGTCAGCCAGTACGCTGCTGATTGAATGTGTATGTGCTGCACTACAGGAAAGACAGCATTCATCACATTACACATTTTCTGACACCTGCGGTTGAGAGCTGAGTGCTAAAAGAGTGTGTGAGAGCAGAGAGAAAGTGTGACGGACAGAACAAAAGTGAGAAGGGTGAATAATGGGTGAAAAAGAAACGCGAGAAAGACAGGAGGGGTGAGTGGGCGAGATGAAGAACAATTACAGAAGCCGCATGAAAGGAATAATGATCAATTTTACATAAAAGTAGAGGAAAATGACAGTGTAGAAAATGGCTTATTAATGGCAACAGCAATTAAATCTGTCACATCATGTTAATAAATAAATGTTTAATTTAGAACTAGTACATAATAATCAGCTGACATATAAGAAATGCATTTTTAGACAAAACAAAATCAGTGTGCAGTTTTGTTAACTAAGAATGAGGTTTGATAAAAACCCACAATATCAAAATATAGTAAAAAAAAAAAAAAAAGGCAAATTACATTTACATTTACAGTACATGTACGACTTACATTATGTAAGACTGTTGTTCCAAATAGTTTTTAATTTAATTAAAAAAAAAAAAAAATGTGTATCTCCGTCCCAGCACAGCGGTTTAACAGAATAAATAAAAAATCAAAACTCAAATTTTAAACAATCAATCATCATAATCTTTGGGCCTGCCATCATACTAATGGTTCCAACATTTAAGATTCAAAATACTTATCAATAGTCCAAACAATTTACATGTTCGATATGAGGGGTGGAATTAACAAAAAGTAATTGATCAAAATGGAGGTGATGAAAATGCATGTGAATTGAAAAATGGAGTGATAAATTATCAAGTGATTCGATTAATTCAAAGCTGATTTGACTAAAACAGTCGTGATGGGTGTTGTGATGAATAGTTGATTATCAGAGTAACACTGTTTCACATATAATGTCAATCAAGTTTATCAAATGAATTAACAATTTATCACTCTATTTTTCAATCCACATTCATTTTCATCATTTCCATTATTAATTCATACATATTTTCATCACTTCCCTTTTCTTCAATTTTATATTTTTTTTGTTTGCTACTTGCAACCTTGAGGCCACTTTCCTTAAATAATAAATGGAAATTTTGTGTTGTGGTGAAAATGATGAAACATGGCTCTGTTTTCCTCATATCACGACTGTTTTAGTCAAATCGGCTTTAAATGAATCAAATCACTTGATAATTCACTCCATTTTTTCGGTTCACATGCATTTTCATCATCTCCATTTTTATCAATTCATTTTTGGTACGTCCACCCCTCACAGTTCGAAAAGCACATTTAGTTAAATAAACTTTCTTAAAAGAGTTGCAATTAAAATTCTATTGATGGGAAATTAAAAGAAGCACCATATAGGTAGCGTGTTGAGGCCTGTCTGAATGAACAAAACCAACTGACATAACTGGATAACATCAGAAGCTATTAAAACAAACACGACTTTGATTAAAAAGAAAAAGAAATCAACCTTCGTAGTTTAGCTCAAATACAGGAGACATGGGCGCCTTTATCTTCATTCTACTCGGAGCAGAACTAAATCCAAGAGGTTGAAGCAAATTTTTTTGCTAATGCAAGAAAACATCTCTTGCTCCGTCCCGTAGCTACAAAACAAAGTCATGTCAAGATGGAAATTATGTGCCGGATCGGATCTGCTAATCTGGATTTGCATATCGGTGACAGAGATTCTGTGTCTCACATGTATCTGTTCTTGACGTACTCCCTGTACATCAACATGTCGTCCCTGCACAGCGGCCTCACCTGGCCCTGACCTGTCATCACATGGCTCTCAAACTCGTCGCGGCTGTCTCTGTCGACCTGCGGCGGGGAAACGCCGTAGATGCTGTCCTCCGGGAAGCAGGACACCGGCTCTCTGAGAAAGAGAGGGACGAAGAAGTGGAGGAGGGAAAAAGACAGGGGGCAGAGGCATGTTCAAATAATGTCAATAGATGAGTAGGAGTCTAGAAAAATGTTTAAATCCAACCACCAACAACAACAACATGTGAAAAACTGCCGGAGAGAGAGCGTCATTACGAGGACTGTTAATGGAAACAACATGAGGATTGTAGAGATGGACGCTTTTCCAGCAGAATTACTCATATTTTCGCAGAAACTAGGCTCTAAAGCATGTCTCGTCATCTTCAGGGTGGATTATCAACTGCGTGCTCGTCAGGTTATCCACTCAGTCAGCCGGTTCAACAGCAGCTGAGGCCCCAGGCCCCGTGGCTGCATTACAAATGCACCTCCTTGATTACTGGCTGGATCAAAGCCACAACAGAGGACTCTGGTAGATCGAGGAAGCCTTGAGATAAATTATGAACTCGGTGAGTGTCATCGTGGAGTCCTCAACTAAGGGTTTAATGCAAGGGGTCAGCAACCTTTTTTGAGACTGAAAGCTACCTGAAGGGTAGAAAGTAACATGGAGGGCTACTTGTTTCATATGATCTTGCCAAATAATACACATTTGCTTGGTTTAAATAATGAATATTCTGCATTTAAAGCTGCAGTAGGTAGAAATGGAGCAAATATGATTAAAAAAAGTTTGAAACAGACTTGATTCGTGTTCTTTCTGTTGACTTGTGGTGACTCTTCACACACAGCTGACATCTCAGCAGCTCTTTACAGACGATCATTACAGCCTGTCGACATGTCAAGTGATGTGAAATGTCGAGTAAACCGGGGAGAATCCCCCAGCTACAAAGATGTTTTCTTCCTACAGTGTCACACTCGTAGAAACGGATGTGAAATGACGATGAGACGGGTTAATAGCGTGTCAGATACTGTACATATCAGATGAGCACCATGGAGGACATTTTGTAAATTACAGATGTTCATGTTTTGATAAAATCATAATGAGGTAACGTAAATCTCCAAATTATTCAATATGCCAGCTTAGAAGGTGTAAAGGTGATCATAATTACAATGCATCTTATGAAAACATTTGATAACACCTTTATCACGCATGAATACTTTAAAGAAAGTATCTTTTTTTTTTTTAGTCAGTCTGCTTTTATCTCCACCGATTGAGTCAGCTCTGCCTATGCCTGATGGATCAATAGAGGAACTACACAGAGGGAGGCTTCAGACTCAAGGGCTCCGAACGGTGGAAACATGTTTGGGGGGCTGTCATAGCGTCCTAGAACAGCACTGTTGCACAACAACAGACACACCTACCGGACCATGTGGACCAGACACGAGGACGACAGAAATTGGACGCGTGGACTAACGAATGGTCAGAGTGATGAAAGGTGAAGCTATAGCCAGAACGAGGAGAGACGCAAACTGAACGAGGATGAAAAGATCCCTGCTGACCGAGGCTGCCCTTGCACACAAAAGCCAATATCTGTATGTCTGCCACCTTTGTGTGATGTATAATAACTTTCACCTGTGCTGAATTATAAATGACATTTCCTTTGAGAAAATATGTATGTACGAAAAAGAGAGTCACATGTCCAACACGTGTTCGCTCTAAAACGGTTCTAGACAGCACTCTAAAGATCAGCATCCTCTCCTTCGACCTGCTCTCAAGTCACCAATTTCCATCTTATCATCATCACGGGAAGACATCCAGTGAGCGAGTGATCAATGTACCTGTCAGACGTGAGCTGCATCGTTGTCTTTACTACGACAAGAACACAGCAGCACAGGTCCTGAGAGACAAAGGGACTGTTATGAATATGTTTGTATGATCCGTTGTCTTTCAAACTGACAGCACAGCAGTACTTTGTCAAGTATTTGAAAAGCACTTTTATGCTCTATGGAGGCAAATGTCAGTCAGTCGGTTGGTTAGTTGGTCCAACACTTTGGTCCACACTCAAATATCTCAACATCTACTGGATGGATTGGCACGTTTTGTGCAGATATTCATGGCTGCCAGAGGATGAATCCTAATGACTTTGGTGATCCGTTGACCTTTACCTCTAGCGCCACCATGAGGTTGTGGTTTCGAGTGATATGGTTTGACAACAACAGCCTCAGCTTTAGTGCTAATTAGCAAATGTTAGCATGCTAACACGCTAACCTAAGATGATGAACATGGTAAACGTTATACCTGCTAAACATCAGCATGTTAGCGTCGTCACTCTGAGCCATAGACTGTATATAAGAAGTGGACGTAGACACCGTGACACCATCACCCGTTGGTTTGTGGACTGCCGTTTTGAAGCCTTGAGCACGTCATTTTGGCCGTCGCCATCTTGGTTTTTTGCAACCAGATGTGACACAAGGGGGTGGAGCTAAGTACAACCGAACGCTGAATAAGACATTTTCAGGCAACCAAGATGTTACAATTAACTTTCATGAACTGAAAAGACACTGTGAAAGGGTTAAAGTTCTAAAACCGCGGACAACACTCAGACCGGACAACGCCATAGTATCGACCTGTCAATCACAAGATAGCCCCGCCCCTTACCAGTAGTGTCAATTTCACATGACCTTCAACCTGTCTTCCTCTGAATAGTGACCTTTGGCTCCATCTGGCTTTCTAGGAAACGGTGGGCCGTGACAAACCTTACTCCAAACTCGTGGTCCTCTTACAAAGCTGTCACGTGCTTTCACGCAGCAAAGTGCAGCACGAGATGAAGAAAAACATTCCCACGTGGCCATATTTTTGTCCTCTCTTTACCATTTTTCTGTTCTGTACAGGCATCATTTCACCCATTTCTGTTTATGTTCCATTCAGCTATGATGCATACATAAAAGCCCATCTGACAACCTGGATGTATTTTTAGAACAAAAACAATGAAACAACCCCTTCTGGTTCCTCTCCAGCCTCTGCTGCCTCTCGGCTCTTTCTCCTTCAAAAGCCTCACTCATCTTGAGTTAAGAGTGGGTTACATTTCTAAGACCACTGAGTGACTATTCTTGTGCAGAGCGGCGCTCAATAAAAATATCAATACTTTACAAATATGTTACTTCCTTCTTTTTATTTTTGGACTCGGGACTAAGAACTTTTTGTCTGTTATGAAAATGCCTTTATCCTGATAGAACCCAGCCAGGAACCAGTTAGCTTAGCATAAAGACTGGAAACAGGAGTAAACAGCTAGCCTGGCTCTGTCCAAAGGCAACAAAATCTGCCTACCAGAACCTAATTAACAAGCTATCTTGTTTGATTAACACCTACAAAAACTAAAGTGTAAAAACAAAACAAAAAAAATGCAGTTTGTTGTTTGTATTCTTGGCTGCTGGAGCGTTATATTATCTAGCGTACAGACATGAGAGTGGTATATTGATCTTTTCATCTAACTCTCAGCAGGAAATTGTCATATAATAGCATATCTCCTCAAAATATGCCTTAAATGTCTAATATTCGATTTGAAAATCTCTTTTACTTTGATGCCATAACTCTGTAAAAAAGTGTGCCTGTTTTATGTACTGTATGAGCATATAGTTTATAAGCATAAGCAGCCTGGAGCCCCGGTGGTGTTGCAACATTCGCAAAGCAGACATGTACAGTTGGTGTGAGAGGGAGCGTGAAAAAGGGGAAAGAGCAAGAGCGAAAATATTAAGAGGAACCCTGATGAGGCATTTTGCCACCGAGATGCTGTTTGCGAATGTGTGAGTGAGCGCTGGAGCCGGAAAGAAAGAGAGCAAAACAAAGAGGGAAATTGCTAATGCGTCTGTACGGCTGCACATTGCCATGCCACGTGTGGGTGGATTTTCAGTCTGGCTGAGGGAAAAAAAAAAACGCCCGCTGGGTCACGGCCTGCAGCGAGCAGGAAGGCGAAGGGGTGGACTGACGAGGAAATACCAGGGAGGACAAGAAGCAAATCAAGAGTGTTTGGTTATAAGAGGTTAAGATTAAACAGCACACAGCTAGAAGCCTCCCTGGAGACCGTGTAGAGCAAGAAACTGCGTTCGCTTGTCCCGACGTTCTGGGACCTCTCTCCCTCTGTCGGTGCCTCATTCCACATGCTGGATCTGGATCTCTGTCCTCTAGGAGATTCAGCCTCTCCTCTTCTCTCCGTTTCACTCTCATATCTGTGTGAATGATGTGCTTCAGTGTGTGTTTGTGTAGCCTGTCCTCTTTCCAGGTTACACGGTGGAGAGGAGGTTGTGTGACATCTGGAAGCAGCTTGACATCCTCCTGTATATGTTCACATTCTATGTATCATTTTGTCACATGGATTGCATGTATTGTAATCTTATAATGTTGGTCTATTCTGTACACACGATATCTATTGCATGAGGGATCCCTCCTCAGTTGCTCTGAGGATTTTTTTTCCACGTTAAAAGGGGTTAATGTCAGATATGGGGTTTTTCCTTATCTGAAGCAAGGATCAAAAAGGACAGAGGGTGTCATATTCCAGGCCTTGTGTGTGTTTTTCAGTATTGCTGCTTCCTGGCTGGTTGGAGCTGGAGGTCCTTCAGGAACTGGAGGCAGCTGGCCACTGTCTCATGGTTGCTTATGCCAGACACACACTACACAAGAATCACTCCGATTTTGGGGCCCCTCTCGTCGACAATGGTCAGCAAAGCCCTGATTTTTTTGATGATTCTAAAGATTATCTTGCCAGATATTATTGTGGTGCGACGTATGTTAAGAGTGTTTTTTACATCCCAATCTGCTCGGAAGTCCATCCTGGCCGCACCAATTTCAATTTGCAAATATTAAACATGTTCAATTTTTACGATCGGATATCCTGTCGTGTGATGACAGCCGACGACGCAGTCACGTGGGAAAGAACGATAGCCAACAGGGAACCAAGCTGACTGAAGGATAAAGGACAACCACTGCGGTCATGGTGGCCGCGGCTAATGCAACCGCGAAGCATAAAGTAGTAGTAAGACGGACCTCAGAAATGGAGGACAAACTTGATTGATTTGTGGTGATTTGTGGCAACAACACAAGTGTTTATTTAAGGTGTCTCCATGACTTCATCCATACTATTTTCTTTGTGAATTTTCAGTACCAAGTAGATCAAAAACAAACATCGCTAATTCTTCCTGCCCGTCGTCCGCCATGTTTGTTTACACTAAAATCATGTTTTTTTTGTGAGAGATTTTGTGAGTTTTCCGTTTTTTTTAGTCGGGACTCTTGTTGTTCATGAATGGAATCTGCTAGTGTGTGTTGTGCTGTTTTGGCCAAATGCTCTCCACACACTATAGGAACAAAATTGTAAAATCTATCGTAACACGTCATTATGTGTGGCGTCTCCAACATTTTCAACAACTGTTAAGATTTGCAAAAATCTTTTAGTGTGGGCCAGCCTAGTAAATCCCTCATGTGTGCTTCCCTTATTTGCTGTGGTCTTTGAGCCGGACTATAACAAGCCCCCTGAGGCAAATTTGTGACCTATATAAATAAAATTGACTTAACTACGGGAAACACTTCTATAACGGTCGGATTATAACAACAAACCCATTTTGCGACTAAATGCTTAGCATCACACGTGCGTGAGGATTATTGAGTTTGGGTACATACTGTGTTTTTGTCTGTGTGTGTGTTTGGGTTAATTTGTCACATGTTTTACTTACAAGCAGATGATGTTTGCCAGGTTTATGTGTTCAGTTCTTTCCACCCTGTGCTGGCTCTCGCCCAGATGTGCGAACCTGCAGAAAAGAAAGAAAATGCAAAATGATAAAGACACATATTCCTGCAAAATACACCAAAAGACTACAGTATATGCACATACTGAACATATGTTTGTCTCTGCTTGATGCTCCTTCCATCTTCATGGTGTGAAGAGGAGAGCCATTAAAAAAAGCAGAGTGGTTACAGTGCATGCTATATATCCGTACTATATATCCGTAACGTCTCAAGTTTGATCCCAGCATTGGGACATTTGTTGCATGTAAAACCCCTCTCTATCTCTCCTCCCCATGTCTACACCGTCATCTGTCAAAAAAAGGTGAAAGTGCCCAAAATAATCTTATAATAATACAATAATTGTCTTTTTTTCAATACAAATACTCAGAGATGAGCTTAATATGTCTGTTGAGATCTCAGATGTCATCAAATCTCAATTTTTCCCTTCAGATATTTCTCTCTCGCAAAGACACAATAATGTGCAACAGTTGAGAGTCCCCTCTGGCTCTTGCTTATGATTATTTAATATTAATGCACTGATTAGCAGAGCTTTGGCTGCAGCTAACATCTTTGGAGCCAATCCAACTCCCACCCTCAATAATGAATGCAGTTTCATTCTCATTATGTGCCACTACAGCAGGAGGATATGAATAACATTTTTCACCACAATTTGGATTTTTTTTTAAGAAGTTAATTTCCCCGCTTCCATCATTTGGTTCATGAAGTGCAATTTCAAATTAATGGTCCAGACAGAGTGATGTTTTTGTGATATGCGATGCTTTATGGAATTCATGATTGTATAAGTACAATGTATTTGCTAAAATATATAAAGTGGACTTGTTAATCTACAAATGGTGAATATTGCTTCAAAGACAAGACCAAACACTGATTACTGAAATAACACACTGGGCCAGTCATCCTCACTGGTTTGAGGACGGCAGAGAGCGAGAAAAAAAAGAGCTATTAAAGCTCCATCAAATGCATCACACTGTATCAAACGTGCAGTTCGCAGCCAAAGAACAGACAGTTGTGTTCATTTTCAGAAGCCTGACGACGGCTATTCACCGTAGCTCATCAACACGGTCGGGAGCAAACGGGGAGAAAGGACAAAATGAAATAGAAGGGACAGACAGAAAATGAAATTTTGGGGTGAAGGAAGGGAGAGGTGGGCAAAAAGCAGCGAGGTCAGAAGTGTGATGCACACAGCAGGGCAGAGTTGACGATATCACCCCGAGGGGGCCGCTGACACTGACTGCTTGCTCTTCCCCTCTCTGTCTTGAGAACTGGGTGCATTTGTCCATACCAATAAAAAGAACATTTTCTTCAGGACCAGTTAAATGGACAGAGGCGGTCTGAAAACAAGGCTGCCGTTTGCTTCCACGTGGCACCAAAAAACATGCTGGACACACAGTGTACTGAGAGCTCAAGGCCAAACAAACTAACAAACAGAAGCCAGCTTAAGTTTGAAAGTATGAGACACACGACTTTCTCTGGCTTTCAGCAACCGATCAGCAAAACATTAGAAACATCTCTCAATAGAATGCAGTCAAGTTCAACACCACTGTAAACAACAACCTCAATAATCAACATACGGTTGAATTAATACCTCTCTGACAGTGTCAATCAAAACTGAACATTATTATCTTTGTAAGGGTAGAATTTATGGCTGAGCTGTTGCATTCGATTTTACAAGTTTCCCTAATTAAGTGGCCACAGAGTGTATGACTTTCTCATCCCTTAGAACGGAGTTCTGTAGTAAAAGCACAACCTGCCTCGCTTGCCTAAAACTCAATTACTACTACATTATTCATAATAGTAAGTTAAACGTAACTTTACAGATTGTTAAAGCCCTATAGAGCTCAACAGTGAGGTTCTGGAAGTGAAAATACCATTTATATTTTGAATCAGGATTTTGATTATCAGCCATAATTTCGTAACCATCCAAGATAGACATTGTTGTAAGAAAAACATGTTTTATTCGCAATGTCACGGAAATGTCCTACACTACCCACAATCCTAAGTGTAACAGTGACATCTCTGAATGGTGGAGCTCGCTTTTACCATGGAAATGTGTACCGCGCCTGCGAACGGCTAGTGAGGGTACGTGCTCGTACGTGCTGCTCCGTGATGTCTGCTCCCGGATTTCAAACCGAGCCAACATTGCGGCTCGTTTGGAAACTTTCTCTTACATTACGAAAATAGTTCACCGAAATGTGTTTCTGAAAACATTTGAGGCGAGAAATAAGGCATGCAGTTTCTGAATCGGTCTTCATTTTAGATTAACAACGGTTAGTTTAAAAGTTTATCGGGAGCTTCCAGAGGTGGCAAGTTGCCATTCGCAATGGTTTCTGGGATTGTTGTCGTTCTTTCTCTCTTAATAATTATGCACACAGTCTTGTACCTTTGCCTTTTTGCCAATGTTTTATTTGCTTCAAATCAAATGTTTTACAGTCATGATTCATCTCGTAGCTGGTTGGCTTGGTTCCAGGCTTAAAACTCTTTATATAAGGACTTTCTGAAACGTCAGTGGAGTAAATCAATAGGAAATGAATTTCCGGAGCCGTCCAAAAAGTGGGCGGTCACGGTTGAGCTCAACCACTTTAAAATGTTTGCAATATTTATAATATCAAACAGTACATGTATGCATGTGTGTGCCATCTTTGTGTCCATTACCTTTCATATATGAGCAGGTCTTTCCCAGCAGGAAACTCAGCCAGGTTGAGTCCGTAGGGCTCCTTAACCGACTGCTGCTGGATTTCCTGAAGAGGTGAGAGGGGAAAGGTGAGAAGCTGCAGTACATACATACATGTGCACGTGACAGAAAACACAAAAAGATTTTTAAGGGGAGACACCCCAGGAAAAAAAACATTGTTATTCATGCACTAATCAATTTTGAGTCTTCTTTCAGACTAGTGGAAAGAAAACATCCAATATACACATTTAGGTGTTTATTTGACTACTTTGTCTATTTGCAAATGTCTTGCAAATTGTATGGAACCTGACAATACATATCTTTAAAGGCTGTTTTCTCAAAGCGAGTCGTTTCTCATACTTTGAATCTCCACTTTGGTATCACTTACAAACATCAAACTTCCAAGTTTCATTCCTATCTATATTCTAAGGTTTTTACATAGGGGTTTGTTCATATATCACTAATAGCCTGATTTATATAATTTATTCCTAAAAACATGGCCTGTGACAGTATTTTCTGATTTATGGAGTGATAAAAAGAGATATCCAAAATCCCCTCAATAAAAACCTTTGACTAATATGTCAACAAAATGAAACAAGAATTTTGAACCCGTCTTTATCCAATGTTCAGATTTCTGTTCTGGAAATGTATGCAAATTAGCACATATCTGACTAGATAATGCCTCATTAGCATATTTAAACGTGAACTTGTAATACAAAAAAATAATTGTCTTAATGTATGTAATCCACTATGGGAGATTCATGGTGATATCTATTAGTTAACATTTTTACCCAATTCACCTGTAGTGTCCCCTTAACAAAAGTGTTACTGCGACTTTGACAGGACTGTTACTAATAATACAAAGAGATACGTGTCAGCAGGTAAAGCTGGTTGCTAACAGCCTGCTCCTCCAAACAGCAAATCAAGTAGCTGCAACTCTAAATAAAAAAAATTGCACAGACAAGGTCATCAGGTTCAGCCGCTTCTCTACAACTGATTCACTACTTAAGATGGCCCAAGGAGTGTAATTTAAGCAACTATGAATGTAATTTGATTGTTGGTGTCTGATGAGGTGGTTTCATGTTCGGGGAAAGTGCCCTCCTGGGGGTCTTGCACACAGTGTCCAAAGTTTGTAGAGACATAATAATCATATTAAACAAGAGATCAATTTAAAAAGGTCAGACCGGTTCAAGCAGATTCTAAAAGGCTTTATGTATAAAGATTGCGTAATCAGAACTTTTTCCTGTCATTAGAAAATTAGGTAGTTTGACAATATAATTACAAAAATAAATGGTAGCAAAATCAAGTTGGAAGAAAATGAAATCATAACCAAGAGCCATCGATCATGACGGTATGCTATTGTAAGAAGCACACTATTAAAAGTCCTTCAATTAAAAAAGGCAATTAACCAATGCGATTAATGTGGCTTAATCACCTAAAACTATGACAAAATGAAATAAAAACTATTGCCAAGGATAATTCATCATTACGCAATGCGATGAAAACAGTATAGAGAAAGACAATAAATATTCCCCAGGGTATTTCTTCATCAGGACATGCTATGATTTATGTTAAAGGGGACATATCATGAAAAACTCACTTTTTCAGTGCTTGTACACATACATTTGGGTAACTGGAGTGTCTACCAACCCACAAATTGTGCTTTGGTAGACTGTATATAAGAAATGGACGTAGTCACTGTGACGTCCCCCATTGGTTTGTGGACTGCCGTTTGAAGCCTCGAGGTCGGCATGGTTGGTTTATGGCCATCTTGTTTTTTTGCAACCAGAAGTGACACGAGAGGGTGGAGCTAAGTACAACCGGATGCTGAATAAGACATTTTTAGGCGACCTAAATGTTACAATTAACTTTCATGAACAGAAAACACACTGTGAAACGCATAAAGTTGTAAGACGAAAACACGAACAACTCCCAGACCGGACAACGCCGTGGTAGCGACCTGTCAATCACAAGGTAGCCATACCCTAAAGCATACCCTGCCTTATGGTGTATTTTACTCTAAATGGGACCATAATTTACTAAATGAACATCATGCTGTATTGAAGAAGACTTGAAACTAGCGATTGAGACCATAAACTCATATTTACAATGTTTACTGAGGTAATCAATCAAGTGAGAAGTAGGGTCATTTTCTCGTAGACTTCTATACAATCAGACTTCTTTTTGCAACCAGAGGAGTCGCCTCCTGCTGGCTGTTAGAAAGAATGCAAGTTTAAGGCATTTCCGTATTGGCTTCACTTTTCAGACCTGGAGGTTGCCCACTGTGGGAAATAAAACAACCAAGTCAGTTTTTTTTTTTTTTGTGGGCTGCCCAGATCAGAAAACATGTGATTCAACAAGCCATTCAGATTTGGCTCCCCTTCCTATGCAGGCTCATAAGAATATATCGCTCATAGTTTAAGAACTACATTTGCAAAGGTGCATCTTATTTTTCTCCCAAGCCAAGCAAGCAGACTGGGCTTTTTCGGGAAGGGTTCTTAAAGTGACAGGCGCTGAAACGGAGCGTTTCAGACACAGGGTGAATACAGGTATATTCAGACAGACAGTATGAGAAAAATAATGTGGTTTTTGAACATTAAAGCATGTAAACACGTTCTAGTAGAAATGCAAGCATGAACCTGGAAACGAGCATGATATGCCCCCTAAGTTGTTCAGTTTGTTAGAAAACAAGTAATGAAGCCACGTTAAGTCCAATGTATAAAAAATGATTTCAGCATTTCATTTCATAAAGGTTTATCAAGATTCCCAATCAAATCAGCAATGATATTAAGTCCTACTGTGATATATTAAGCCATTAAGCACAAGACTGATGATCAAATCACAGCTCAGTGCAACAGTAAGAACAACAGAAAGACTTCTCTGGAAACACAACAACAGCAGAGTAAGGCGGATTACATCCCTACAAAGTAAGAACGAGACGATGAGGCTACAGCGGACACGTGCTCACCAAAAACGACGATCGAAGAGGCAGGAAAACGTTGTATGGTCTGATTAATCTCAGTTCCTATGTTCACATGGTGGCAGTGGGGTGGGAATTTCATGTAAACAGCATGAATCCATCTTGCCTTGTGGCGTGGTGTGAGATTGTGTGGATGGTGTTATATTGTGGTTGTGAGTGTTTTCTTGGCAGACATCGGACCATTTCATAACAACTGAGCATGATATGACTACGGCAGTGTAACCCATGCAAAAATGGATTATGTAATTTTATATTGTGAAACGTATCTTCTCAATATCTTAAAATTTGTAGAAATTAATTTGATAAGCCTTTTATAGAACCAATACCCATATGGGAATGTCTGTTTTTGGCTAATCCAGTGAATTAACAATTTTCTTAACAAGGATGATGATGATAATGTTGTTTTCAGTGGGCAACCTCCGGTTCTGAAAAGTGAAGCCAATGCTGAAGTGCCTTAAACTTGCATTCTTTCTAATAGCCAGCAGGTGGCGACTCCTCTGGTTGCAAAAAGAAGTCTGATTGTATAGAAGTCTATGAGAAAATGACCCTACTTCTCACTTGTTTTATTACCTCAGTAAACATTGTAAACAAGAGTTTCTGGTCTCAATCACTAGTTTCAAGTCTTCTTCAATACAGCATGATGTTCATTCAGTAAATTATGGTCCCATTTAGAGTCAAATAGACCATAAAGCAGGGTATGTTTTAGAGCGTGGCTACCTTGTGATTGACAGGTCGCTACCAGGGCGTTGTCCGGGTGAGATCAATAATGATGAGTTTTTGTCTTACAATTTTAATTAATTGTAACATTTTGGTCACCTAAAAATGTCTTATTCAGCGTTCGGTTGAGCTTAGCTTCACCCTCTCGTGTCACTTATGGTTGCGAATAACCAAGATGGTGATGGCCGAAATGCTGAACTCAAGGCTTCGAAGCCGTAGTGTGCAAACACAGTCTGTGGTTGGTTTGTATACTTGGTCACCACTGATGTGGCCAATGGACTGTATGTATATAAGGAAACTAGAAACGGCCTCAGTCAGATACCAAGAGGCCAAAAACGCTTGGTGAATAAAGCACTGTGTATAGGGGAATAGTTGTGTGGTGTGTTTTAATTTCAATAAGTGGTTGAAATAAATTCTTGAAAAATCAAGGTACTTATTCACATTGATGCAAAAATGATGTAAATGCAATCCACGGAAATATTAACCCGTATCGCAGACTTGTAAGATTTAACAGAGAGAAACGTTTTACTCTGTAGGTTGTTTAAAATGTCCTGAGAATACCCCTCGGAAAAATTACATTGCGATCAAATTATTTTCCATAAGGGCCGAGAGAAGCTTGTTATGTAACAGCATGCGGCGGAGAAGCCGTGAAGCAGTTGGCTATGCCATTGTTCTCTTTGACTGTTTGACTGCAATATGCTCAACATAATGCATTCAATTTTCACTGTATTAGTATTGATCCAGGCTGAGGGGAGAACGAATGAGGCTGTTCCAGGACCATGTCCAAGAAACAGCAGCTGTGAACACACACAGGCATAAATCAAAAAAACACACAGAGGCTCGCACAAACACACGGGAACACACACCTACTGCAGCATACACACATTCATATGGTGTATGTGAGAGCACAGACGAGTGGGTAAACACATACTTGCTTATACATACACACACAAACACACACATATTGCGCATCTATTCATGTTCATGCAGGCACACGTACGCCCATATTGAGGGGAATATGAAATGAGCAGGTGTAATTGCATGGCAAACGTGGTAATGATCTGATGTTTAAATATTTCAACAGTTTTGTTTTGTGGCTCGGAGGCAGCGACACGAGACGCGTGAGTGCAGGGCTGTGTGTGCGCCCAACACGTGAGCCTGCTGTCCAGACCGAAATATTCATGAGCAGCTCTCTGCTCAACACCCCGAGAAGGCAGAGCAGAGAAAACCTAAAGACAATACATCGTAATTCAGGAGGGGGGGAGAGACGGATGCAGCAGGAGGGAAAGCCTTTGCCTCAAACTCTGAATATCAAATAGGTCCGATTGAATTTTCTCTCCTTCAGATTCTCTGTGGACGGTTCTTTTCTTGAGGCATAAAAAGAGCCAATTTTGTTGCATCTTCAAAATCCATTTATGTGGTGAATGGCAGCTGACATAAAGATGGGAATTGAGAAAAAGTTTGCAAATTTTAACCTGCCGTTCCAAATGTAATTTCTTTGCGGTACCGATACCTAATCAATACTTTTTTGATACATTACTTTGAAAACTATAAACATCTTTTCTACAAAACTTTTTTTTTTTCATTTAATAGAGTAGTTTTACATTATTTGCTTTATTGCAAAGAGTTCGATGAGGAAAAAATCAACACCACTCTCATATCTGTCCGTTAAATATAAACCTATAAAAGGAGACGAATAGCTTAGCATGAAGACTGGAAGCAGGGACAAACTTCCTGGTGTCTTGTCATCACAGTGCACAGACAAGAAATAGTTAAAGAACATAATTCCCCGTAAAACCCCGAACTTGTTGGTTTTAAATTTCTGTTTGTGCATGGCTTAAACAAACAAGATATAATGTGTCAATTAGCAACTGTAAGAGATGCTTCTAGGCAGATTTTTTAACCTGTAGACAGGCTAGCTGTTTCCCACTGCGTCCTTTACGCTAAGCTAATCTCCTCCTGGTTCTATATCTTCATACTTAATGCACAGATATGAGAGTGGTATCAATTTTCTCAACTAGCACATCCAATAATTAATGAGACATTGCACTCAAAACCACAATATGAAAAGACAGGGGATCACTTAGTCATTAGAATATATAGTGTAGGAAACATGAATGCTTGAATGAAGTGATTAAGTTGACGTGACGGTGGCTAGACTTGCCGCGGTAGTTTTACCGGTGTTACACGGTGTTCAGGCATACACTGATAAGATTACTTTACCACCGCCGTTTTGCTTTTTTTTCATAGAAATAAAACCAATTTAGTTCATTTTCACGTATCAGCGCCCATGTTCACCAAATAAAACAAACTCTAATTTGTAAAATACTAAGCGTGTTATCAATACATAGTCGGATGATGGACTTTACAGTTATAAACTGAAAGTGAAAGTGTCTGCTCCGTACGGAGTCTCAGCACAGAGTAGCAGGAGTCAGATTTCACACACTCGTTAAAGATCAATAAGTGCTCTATATTAAGCGTCATCTTTTCTTGTCTGGTGTAATCGGTAACACAGGTGTTGTCGCAAGTTTATTAACCGGAAAATTTCCTCACCGTCGCATCCCTAATGGTGGCACTAGAGGAGATGTCAGGGGATCACCAAAATGATTCATCCTCTGGGCACCATGAACATTTCAGTCGGGCCCAAAATGGCAGAACAACAGATAAACATTGCCATCCATAGAGCCATGCTGCTCGCGTGGCTGGCTAGCTGATACAGAGGTATGACAGTGAAGCAATGTCTGACATCTTTATCACTGCCATCACTACAGAAGACGAAGTCCCTTCATCTTCTGTAGTGATGGCAAGTGCTGGAGGGGATTGTATTTGAAGAGCAGGAGCTGCCCTCAAATGACGCTAAGCAGGCAAAATCTGATCCACAAAGAATTGGATTACCCACAATCCCCAGGCATTTGGACATAACATATTTGACAGTGGAAGAAATATATCTCCTTTCACAGGGCTGCTTGGTTGTAGAGTCACCAGCCAACAAAGCACTTGGGACTGTGGCCACAAACACAGTCATTGTTTGTCAAATGCATCGCTGGAGGAGATTGAATCAGTCATTATGTATGTAAATTAGGACGACGGGGCAATGTATGGGCAGAGTGGGTGACCTCACTCCTGCTAATGTCCGTAATAAATGCCAGTAACCATAGTAGCATTATGGCAAACAACAGTTTTCGCATCATTTGGCGACACTTTATGAGTCATGACATTTTTTATAAACTGAGAATTTCCAAGAGGATGTCATTTTCTGGTCTACTTTATTGATCCTGTTGACACACTGACCTACTACCTGTGCTGATTAATGTGCTCGTTCTCCCTGCTGTGGTACAGAATCTGGGTCAACGGGATATGTGAACGTGCAACCAGTCCACCTGGAGCGTGAAATAGATACCGATATAATGATGATGACGCATTCTGGGAGTTTGTCTATAGCATATGGTGAACTATATTGAGAGGCGCAGTTATGAAAGCAGCAATGAGATCTGACATTTACCTTATCTCTGTACATGATGACGTCCAGAGGAATATAATGAATCTAGAATTTTTTTCCTACTTTGCAGGAAGAAAATGTAATGTAATTGATAAATGTAATGTAAGTGATAAAATCTGTAAAAAGGATACTGTGATATTCAACTAGACTGAGGCAGACAACTTTAAAGCTGTTTTCTGTCTTTCAACTTTATTGTTTTGATTCACTCTCACAGCTCCCATCAACCTTGTTTCTAGCCACAGCAGGAAACTGTTTGCAGCTAGTTGGTGAACGTGGCTGCTAAAGAGACAGATTTTTCCCTCAGGAGGTTGGTGGAGACCAAAATAGAGCTTAAAGGGACTATTTGTAACTTTCAGAAATGCTTCTTAACAGCGACACCTGTGGCCGTGAAATCAACGAAACTCAGCGTCGGACTCGTGCTTGTGCTCGCTCTAAATGGACATGAACGAGCATCGCTCAAAACAGTGAGGCGACACACGTCAGCTAAAAGCACAATATCACTCTATATTTCAGCTGCTTGGCAGTAATGTTAGCTGACCAGACGAAGGTCTCTCCATGAATCAATGCTGATACTGTGTTTGCTTCTCCTGCCTCAGCGCAGGCTTCAGCAGCGGGGCTCCCCAGCGAGAAACTCGTCTCCCTCCGCCCGCAGCCGGAGAGAGCAGGAAGACACCGGCAACCGGTCGGTAACGAGACGGTAACGTTTCTCTCTGGGGAGCCCCGTTACTTCCCAAGACACGGGAAACCTCTGTTGGTCTGGAGGAGCTGCAGCATTTATTTCTGCACAAACGTCCACTGTACATTCACTAGATATTCTCAGAGCTAAACTAACTATTCTGCAGTGTGGAGTGAGCGCGCGTTCACGTCTAGAG
>CAKAKR010043471.1:0-18995 GCA_916700685.1 Adelosebastes latens | reverse complement strand
AAAGTCATTAAAAGTCATAGTATAGTATGTTGAAAAAGTCATTAAAAGTCATAGTATAGTATGTTGAAAAAGTCATTAAAAGTCATAGTATAGTATGTCGAAAAAAGTCATGAAAAAAGTCATAGTATAGTATGTGTCGAAAAAAAAGTCAACGTTACAGTATGTTGAAAAAGTCATAAAAAGTCATAGTATAGCACGTCAGAAAAAGTCAAATTATAGTGTGTCGAAAAGTCTTAAAAAAAGTCATAAAAAAGTCACAATATAGTATGTTGAAAGAAAAGTCATTAAAAGAGTCATAAAAAAGTCATAGTATAGTGTGTCATAAAAAAATAAAAAGTCATAAAAAACGTCATAGTATAGCATGTTGAAAAAGTAAAAAAAAGTCATAGTATAGCATGTCGAAAACAAGTCATAGTATAACATGTCGGAAAAGTCATAAAAAAGCCATAGTATAGCATGCTGAAAAATAGTCAAAAAAAGTCATAGTATAGTATGTCAAAAAAAGTCATAAAAAAAGTCATAGTTTAGCATGTCGAAAAAAAGTCACAATATAGTATGTTGAAAGAAAAGTCATTAAAAGAGTCATAAAAAAGTCACAACATATTATGTCGAAAAAAAGTCATAGTATAGTATGTCGAAAAAAAGTCTTAAAACAAGTCATAATATAGCATGTCGAAAAAAGTTATAAAAAAAGTCATAGTTTAGTATGTCGAAAAAAGTTATAGAAAAAGTCATAGTATAGTTTATCGAAAAAAGTCACAGTATATATAGCATGTTGAAAAATAGTCAAAAAGTCACAGTATAGTATGTCGGAAAAAGTCAAAGTATAGTATGTCGGAAAAGCCATAAAAAAAGTCAAAGTATAGTATGTTGAAAAAGTCATAGTATATATATAGCATGTCGAAAAAAAGTCTTAAAAAAGTCATAGTATAGCATGTCGAAAAAAAGTCTTAAAAAAGTCATAGTATAGCATGTCGAAAAAGTCATAAAAAGTCATAGTATAGTATGTCGAAAAAAGTCATAGTTTACTGTATATAGCATGTCGAAAAAAGTCATAAAAAGTCATAGTATACTGTAGCATGTTGAAAAATAGTCAAAAAAGTCACAGTATAGTTTGTCTAAAAAAGTCATAGTATACTATGTTGAAAAAGTCATAAAAAGTCATAGTATATATATATATAGCATGTCGAAAAGAAGTCAAAGTATAGTATGTTGAAAAAGTCATAAAAAGTCATAGTATATATATATAGCATGTCGAAAAAGTCAAAAAAGGTCATGGTATAGTATGTTGAAAAAAGTCATAAAAAGTCATAGTATAAAATGTCGAAGAAAGATCATAGTATAGCATGTCAAAAAAAAGTTTAAAAAATCATAGAATAGTAAGCCGAAAAAAGAAATTAAAAAGTCATAGTATATCAAAATAAGTCATAGTATAGTATGTCATATAAAGTCTTATCATACTGTGTCAAAATGTTTGTCACATAGTGTCATGTCATATGATAAAAAAGTTAAAACTGTAGTATGTCACAAAAATGTCATAGTACAGTATGCCGTAAAATTGTCATAGTATGTTATACAGATTTCATAAAAATGTTAACTATACTATGACTTTTTTTTAAAGATTTGTTTTTTACATATTGTATTCTAACTTTTAAAATACATTTTCATGATATACTATGCTATGATTTTTTATGACATTTCCCATGGCATACTATATTATAGAAATTGTATTTATTACTACCTGTTTATACATGTACAAAGTATGTACTGTACTGTATACATTATTGTTCAAAAGTTTGATTGGGTAAAGTCAGATGGCTGAGTACTACTCTATATTTTTGAATGGTCTTTCATGGTTTTAAGTTTTAGAAAGTCCTCTTTACAAACAGATGGTTTTTTTTTTGTACATGGAGAACAAAATGCTGTAGAATGGTTCAACCAGACTGAAAGGGCAGAAAGATATCTCTTATACTGTTTTTAATCTCTGTAAAAACAGAAATTATTGAAGGAAAGAAGAAAAAACATCAATATAACTTTTAATGTTATTGTGTATTTGTGTTTTGATGCTTTGGCAACATTGTTTTTTGAAACTTTCATGTCAATAAAGCCACTATGAATTGAATATAACAGGTGATTCTAAACTTTTGAATGGCAGTGTACGTATTTGTATGATCACGATTGGAAGGAGCCTGAGAACTGCTTCACTGTCATTGTTGTGGTAGTAAATTACTTGAACTTGATCACAAGGTCTAACTTCACCCTGTCAACTACATCTGTTCTTTTCTCTATCGTTCACTTCAGGTTTAGATTATTCTGCACAAAACAAATTATTTCACTGAGGAAAATGGTTTTCTTTCTACTTCTTACCTGAGAGAATTGCCATGACTTCTGCTTCACGTTGGTCACCTTGTCACAGTTGAGGAGCTGAGGAAACTTGTTGATCTGATCGTCCACCACACAATGAGTCTCCTCCCCGGTGCTGCCCAGAGGGCCCAGGAACAGCTGACCCTCTTTGGTGAAACGTCCCAACTGAGGGAAAACACAGAGATAGCACTCATACAACAGTCTGAGGGGCATCACAAACACGGCACACTGAGCATCATGCAAGAACATTTTCGTATTCTCGAGTGTGCCACGTCAGATTCAGCACTCCTAACTTCAGATAACTGTGTCAATGACCTGCGTAAACATGTTGAATGCCACCTGTGTGTAAATGATCACGCGTTTGTGAGAATTGTAAATTAGCCATAATTAACACCCAATGATAAAGCTACGCGTCCTGCTCCATTCATCGGTCTCCAATCTATCCATCTATCTCCAATATATCAGCACGCTGTCTAAAGACACGCTCTCGTTTAGGAGCCTGAAGCACATCCAAAAAAAGTAAGTCAGCTTTGACGCACCTGGTTAAACTTGCCGTTGGCCTTATTATATACAGAGACAAAGTAACCTTCAGTTAGTGCATAATTGAAGTCGTCTTGTAGTTTGAGATGTTCATATTGCTATTGTAGTGTTATACAATAGCATCAATGGCCAATTTAAGACCGTCAAACTGGATAATGTCAACATAACTATGAAGTGTAATTTATATAGTATTTTCAAAATTGCTTCAAAGTAATGAAATATACAATCTATTAGTGAAAGTTTGGATAACAGCAGACTAATTACACATGACTCCTACGACAGGTCTGGACCACTTGTAAATTGTGTTCGTGCCTAAGAAAAAATTAAAAATACGAGAAAATTGGTGACTGCGGCAAGTTCTCCTAAATCCCTCGTACAAGCCACTTAAGAATGAATCTGTTCTTACGAGTGGTTCTTGCTTGAGGCCCACTGTGTCTACTGTTAAAGGGACTGTTTGTAACTTTCTAAGCGTATAAATGTAGCGGGTCGGCACATATGCGCGCTCGCGTGTGGCCGCTGTCTCGTCTCCTCTGCCTGCTCGCCTTCACTCAGACAGCGCGCGCGTTCTCGCGTACTCGCGCCACCTCTAGACGTGAACGCGCGCTCACTCCACACTGCAGAAGAGTTAGTTTAGCTCTGAGAATATCTAGTGAATGTACAGTGGACGTTTGTGCAGAAATAAATGCTGCAGCCCCTCCAGACAAACAGAGGTTTCCCGTGTCTTGGGAAGTGACGGGGCTCCGCAGAGAGAAACGGCGGAGGGAGACGAGTTTCTCGCTGGGGAGCTCAGCTGCTGAAGCCTGCGCTGAGGCAGGAGAAGCAAACACAGTATCAGCATTGATTCATGGAGAGACCTTCGTCTGGACAGCTAACATTACTGCCAAGCAGCTGAAATATAGAGTGATATTGTGGTTTTAGCTGACGTGTGTCGCCTCACTGTTTTGAGCGATGCTCGTTCATGTCCATTTAGAGCGGGCACAAGCACGAGCCCGACGCTGACTTTCGTTGATTTCACGACCACAGGTGTCGCTGTTAAGAAGCATTTCTGAAAGTTACAAATAGTCCCCTTTAAGTTTTCTACCAAATAAATTTAAATCTAGGGATCACTTGTGGTTTTGTCCGATGGATAACTTAGAAATGCAACATAAGCACGTCTTTTGTAGAAAGAGTGATACCGTGCTGCACTCACTACCAGAATTGAAGCTTAGCTCAGCTTAGCTTACTACTAGAGCCAAGAACTGTGCTCCCTGAAGCACCTGTTTACCACTGCGAGCTGAAAAGAAATGCCCCGCAGGCCGATGGGCTGAGGAACGGACACTCACTGACTCGGTGCTTTAGCACAAAAAGTGCAACACAGGAACATTTTTATCCTGACAGCAGAACTCTCTCCTAAGAGGATTCCAGCTGAGCCCGTGTGAGAAACACAGCTGTAAATCATGTCACTGGTGAAAGACACTAATGAGTTGTGTGTGTTTTCAAGAGAGAGGTAAAGAAAGTGGTGAGAGATGAACTCTGTGGCCTCTTGTTGAGCGCCATGTTGTACCTGAGGACCCCATCCATGGCAGGGGTAAATGGTGGCCGAGTGGTTTTCCTTCTTACCCTGATCCATACACAGGTGGCTGGCTTTAGAGTTACGCATCTGAAATCAAAAAGCATCTTTGAAAATCACACTCAATTTCACTTGGTACAATTCTTTGTACAAAGTCCTAATAACATAAACATTTTATAATGTTTTACAATTTTACAATTTTACACAGCTCCTTTCACATATCCCTACACCAGACAGTGTGTAGGGATAGGATTTCTGAGTGCCATCTAGCTATCTTTTTGTTTTGGGATTGAGATCTTTTTTTTTTTCATAGACCCCTCAGGATTTATTTGTCTCACCCATCTCTCACTCATTTGTTTTCAGTGGTTTCATCTATTTGTGCAAATGCACCAAATATTAGATGTACAAGCTTCTCTTTCCAGTCTCTTTCTCCTGCATGTCTGCTGGCTCACCTCACCGTAGAACAGCGTGGTGTTGTTGTACCTCCTCATCTCTGGGTAAACATTGTCGAGGTACCACTCAAAGCTCTTACGCTGCAGTCTCTTCCTCAGCGCAATCCTCTGAGAGATGTCTCCGTAATCAATACCGTGGTTCTGCAAAAAGCACAAGGAGTCATTATGGGAAGTCTTTGCTATATTTTTCCACACAAATTGTTATAATAATAAAATTATATAATAAAAAACAAATATCCATTTTGCTATTGTCTGTTGATTACTAGCACAATAATGATTCAACTAATTCCCTGTTTATTAAAAATGTGTACATTTGTTATTTAAAAGAGCTGATGTAAAAAATGATCTGCTGCACAGGAAGGGTTGATCTTTATATTTCCGTCAACAGCACCAATGTGCAGTAAACAAAGCAAGAGTACGGTAGTTAGCATGACCAGCCACCGTAGTAAAGTTTACTTCATAAAATAGGACTAGTAAGGTCCTCTCAGCAGGCGTTGTTGCCACAGCAACAAACCTCTCTCACCTCCATAGGGATGTTCCAGGCCATGTAGACGCTGGACTTGTACTCATCCATCCAGACCTCAGCCACGCGTAGAGAGTTACGCCGTGCGTGGACAGCTATGTTATTGTGGTAGGGTTTCTTCGTCCGTGAGATGTGAGCCACCCTGGAACAAGGCAGCACCTCCATACTGCCTCCACATAGCCACACCTGCAGGTAGTAGTGTCGAAGAACAGAGAAATGAACTTAGAGCTAGCAATAATATTTGATTGGCCACATAGGACAGAAAGAGGGCAAGCTAACAGATACAACCACCATAATATCCCCCACCTTAAGTTGATAACCGCTTACAGCACACATAGAGCAACATTAGCAGTTTGGATTAATTTTTCTGATCATCTGATTAATTTCAGTCCAGAATTTACTCTCCTTTTTACTCTAGTTGGGTCTCCACCAACTCCTGAGAAAAATATCTAGCTCTAGATGTTCGACATTCTTCACCAGCTAGGTGCCAGCTTCTGTCTGTCTGCCGTTTGGTGCATGGCAGGTAGCATACAGTGGGTTTATCAGAGCTAGCAAGCCTATGGTAGAACCACGTGTGTCGTAAAACCTAACCAGAGCGATATGTGCTGTTGGGGTGCAGAGTTGGGTATTAGTTCTATGATTAGGGCACTACAAGTGACCCCTTTCATATTACAGAGCATTTAATATTAATATCAAATAATTGCTGGATCGGGTTGAAAGTCTTACACCTCACTAATCCAAAGGTAAAAATATTAAAACACTACTCGTCACATATAGACACTGAGATAGATTTGGAAAATGTTCGATACTCTTTCCTTTGACTTTTAGCAAATAAAACAGCAACAAAATAACCCTGCAGAACAACAACACGCAATTTCTCAAAATGTACAGCAACAAACTCCCCAACCTTCCCGCTATGTGACCTACTTATATCTATTGCCCTGCTGTGAGCTGCACACATAGAAACAACAACTGGTCCTCCAGGACTCTTAATGGGGTCTCATTTATCAGCGGTGCCACGCAACGGTGGCCACTGCTCCACTTAAACCTACAGGGGTAAAGAGGGAGCAGGAACAAGAGGAAACTGGGTGACACACATACCCTGATGCCCAGTTCAATGTTCTCCCCTCCATAGACGTCCATGCCTGAGTCGAGCAGGCCGATCTCAGCGAAGTAGACGCGGTTGGCCACGAAGGAGCAGCCAATCATGGCGGGAGTCCTGCGGTGAGGAAAACACAATACTGAAACAAGTGACACTGAATCTTTACACCTGCAGGGCAGGCTGCACTTATGGTGTGTGTGTGGCATTGTAAATGTAAATTAGAACATCTGTCTACATGCATTTGTCTGTGTAAATGTTTTATATACAGTATGTGTCATGGCAAATTTTTCATTTTCCAATGTTCCTTTTTCTAGTTGCCATTATGTACAGGTAGGGAATGATCTTACGCAGACTCAATACAACAGAGCAGTCGATATTTGTAGTTTAGTTGGTTGTTTATTTGAAGTGGTTTGAACGAAGATGATGAATTAAAATGTCAGGGTTTCCGATTCTGTAGCGTGTCGATCTGTGGCTGAACTACGCACTGTGGCTGTCTGTTTGCTGTCTGGTGAGAACTGTGTGCTCTCCCTGATCCTGTGCCCCCCCCTTCCTGTCACCTATGACCCTATATACACAACCCTGTGTGTCTAACGACCGCCACCAAGTGTCTAAAATAATATTGCAATAATCTAGTCAAAATAATATGAAATGCCAACATTAAACTTAAAATTGCTCCTACGGTATTTATGCAGATGTTCAGTATGTGGACTTGGTAAATGGACTTGCATTTATATATCGCTTTTCTAGTCTTCCGACCACTCAAAGCACTTTACACTACAGGTCAGTATTCACCCATTCACACACACACACTGATGGCAGAGGCTGCCATGCAAGGTGCAAACCTGACCATCAGGATCTAATCTAAATACTCGTTCACACATTCACACCGATGGCACAGCTTTCGGGAGAAATTTGGGGTTAAGTGTCTAGCTCAAGGACACTTCGACCTCTGACCTTCCGATTGGTGGACGACCTGCTCTACCTCTGAGCCACAGCCAACCCAGTATGTAAATCTGCACATTCTTGTGCATGTTTAAATGAGATGTATGTGTATTTTCTATTTATAAATTACATTTTTTTTTCCTATTTTCTAAATCTGGAAATGTACCCATGTTTTTAAAATCAGATTTAACACAAATATCCAGGTGAAAATCAGATTATAAAAAGTCTCATTTGCAGCACAAATACTTTAAGCTTTTAAAATGGAGGAACTTTTGATAATGTGAGGACACACTAACTGTGTAAAACAATCCAATTCTTATACTTATATTTTAATGGAAATCGTAAAGAACTGATAAAGAGAAGCCTGCATGTTTTTATGTGTAAATGCAGACATAAATCTGCACCCTTGGAAATGTGAAATCCTCATCTGTCCTTTTTAGCAAAAAAAATATATAGGTTGTGTCCATTGTTGCATTCTCTTGTTGTTGAATGGATTCATCTAAGTGTATGTTTATATAAATGAAGTTGGCTTGCCTGATGGGAGCAGATGTGTCCCCGTCGTCATACCACTGTTTGGGCGGGCTGATGTACATGCACCACAGCTCCCAGTTGTAGCCATGGCCTGAGTTCCCGTAAGGCTCCGACTCGAATGATTCGTGCTTGATGTTGTCGATGGAAGGCAGAATAATCCTCGTGCGGTCCTCTTTTATTCTGGCCAGAACCGGCTCGGCCCTGACAAGAGTGTAAACACATGCACATGTACACACTTTAAAAGACAGCGGCACAGAGCTTCTCTTCAGATCTCCACTCCCTCACCCACTTCAGTCAGTTATAAGGTCCCTCAAGATGTACCAACTGTATTACTAATTCTATTTGATTCAGCTCAGTGCAGCTCTGGAGGGCATGTGTCTATTTATGCTGAGTGAACTGGGTTGTGTACATAAGCTAAAGTACATACTGAGCTGGAAAACGAGTAGGAGACCTACAAAAAGGTGTCAGCGGGATGTGGCAAAAATGTTGTAAGCAGTCAAGTGTTTACGTCTGGGACAAATCAGTTTCATCTTTTAAATGATTCCCTGAAATGCACTTTTATTAACAGGCTTTTGAGTCCTATGTCCCCTTTATTGCTTGCTTTATGTTTTGTTTGTTATTTGATGAGCTACATGTCCTACGGTGTCTTTTAAACCCGATTCTACAGGCTCTACCCTTCTCCTTCTCTCCTTATCTTAAAACTTCTCAGGTGTGAAATTGCTTTTTGTGTGTTCGTTTTATGCTGCTTCTGCTATCCTTTGTTCTCTCCTTCAATGATTCTGTAAAACACTTTGTAACTTTCTTTTGAAAGTGATACATAAAGTGTTATATTGTTGCTGTTATCTTATCATGATTTGTAATTCAATGGGCTGTACACTATTCGGTCTGGAATACTGCGTTCAAATATTCATAAATGTGGCCAAGTGGAGTTCATTCTACCTGAGAAGAAGAGAAGGGAAGCCTAAAATGCCAGACTACTCACCAGAATGGGGTGAACTCCACATGGGCATCAAAAAATCCCGTCACCTCGGCGGTGGCCGCCTTCCAGCCCTCAATTCTGGCTCGGATCAGTCCCTCTCTCTTCTGGTTCCTAACGATCTTCACCAAGCCGGGGTAGCGCTTGTTGACATAGTCCTCCAGTGGTCCTTTCAGCTGCTCTGCAGTCCGTCAAACGAGGATTACGCACGGAACAAAACAACACAACAAGCGATGGTTAGAGAGACTGTCCTTAAATCATACAACATATTGAAGCCCTGCTAGTTCCAGTTTTGCAGCACAGTACAGCAGCTCACCTAAATTTACTTAAATAAAGGGGGTGAAAGAATACATCACTTATCTACAGCTCTCAGTTAGGGGTCACACTTTATGTTTCTGCCTGTCCACTTACAGACTAGAGACTAGGAATAGCCAGTAAAACCTATAGGACGATGTTGCTATTTCAAAATGACAAAAAAAGCATTTACATTGTTGGAAATCTGCCCTTTGGCCCCACTTTACCCTCCGCCAATCTGAACTTGTATCATATGTACTGTATATCACTCATAACTAACTTGCTCAAGTGAGTGATTGAATGGCTGAAACTGCATTTAAGTATTTAATTTGGGACATTTACACACATACACCCACAGTGATAATAACACTTTGGATGAGAAATCCAACAACAAACCATTGCATGATTATATGGTTGAATTTATTACATTTAAGTGATGGAAATGTACACTGTTCTTAGTCGACATGCACCTTATATGACACACATTCGGCGTTTATCCACCCTTGTTTTTTCCACTGGGCATTATTTGACTACCAGGTTTTATTTGAGAAAATAAGATAATTGTTTTTATTTATTCCGTCAGTCAGTAGCATGATTTGTGATTGCTCACCGTTTACACCTCTCCCATTACAATGTGGGCTTTTGAATAGTCTTGGATGAAGTTGAAGGTGTTTAAGATATGCAAATAAGCATCTGTGGCAACGCCTGTTCCAACACGCATTTTTATTGACTGTGTTCTTATTCCTTTGAGCCAAACACCTCCATTGTTGTCCAACACCTATAAATACAAATCAATGAGCCCCACTGCACTGACTTACAGATTCCTTATATACAATGAAGGTATGTACTGTATGTTCTTTTGAGCTAACACCTATAATACAATTTTTTGCTGCGCGGGTCTACCTGGCGCCGCTGCTCCGTGCACACCGGCTGTGACGGCTCCATCCACCTCACGGTGATTACCTCATTAACGTTATGGTTCCCTTATGAGCTGGCAGACCAGATGCGTTCACGGTCAGTATGTAGCGTCCGCCGTCTGACTATCGATTTATAACATGCCGCTGATACGACAAAATCAACAAAATGGGTCAATTCTTTTTATTTATTACTTAAAGGCTACATGCCTCTGTTTTTGTAATGTGCAAATGTTTTTAATAAAAGAGTGCGTGTTGAATTACATGGGATTTATTGTTGTTGTTTTTGTTTTTTTTACCGTGGTATCGAATTGGTATCGAGAATCGTGGAAATTCACTGGTATTGGTATCGACTACTAGATTTCTGGTATCGTGACAACCCTACAATGAAGGTATGTTCTGTATGTTCTTTTGAGCCAACGAATAATACCAAAAACTACACAAATAAGACCCCAGTTGTAATAAATAAATCTGAATCGCAACTGAAACTAGTCCCCAATAAATGCACTATTTGCTATTTACTATTTCCTGCTTGAGTAACATTTGCCAAAGTATTTCCTAAGAAGCCCACAGTATTTTTGCATCTGAATGATGTGAAACAGTTTGAAACAGACAGAGTGTGTGTGACAGCCACCGTGTCTCCAGTGCGCTCTGTGCGTCTGACAGCATGGTCATGTTTACTGCAGCGCTTTTTACACAAACAAACTATATGAAAACTAAAATCGTAATAGCACAATCACAAATAACACTGGTTTGAATGTTTAAGATGAGGTGGATCTAGTCTGCACTTTATCGGATGTGGTGAAGTCAACATTTTTGAGATTTGCCTGATCAAAAGCCCAGCTCTTTTAGGAAATGATATAGCCTTTTTAAAGAAACAAATGGAACCATGTATTTGTGACACTTTTAAAAAAGATGTATGTCTTCAGTAGAAATCAGTGGGCTTGGGGCTGAGTGTACGGGCAGGGTAGGGAAGTGTTGAGTGACAGACTAAGTGCGTTGGTTTTGGTCTTTTTATGAGATTTGTTGACAATAAGAGAGATAGAATAACGGCAGCCTTATCCTTTAAAGCCGTGACTATCTCATCTCTCTTCCCGTTTCCTCGTTATTTGTCTTTGCTTTCCGTTCTGTCAGATTGCTCCCTCTCTCTCTCTCTCTTCCTGATATCCATCGCCTTGCACTCTCTCTCTCTTCCTCCCTGTCAGACCTCATTTATCTTAGAGCCTCTCTGTCTCTCATCCTTTTCCTCTCTTTCTGCCACTCTCTCTAATAGCCCGATCTGCTCTTTCAGCCTCTCCTTTCATTCTTTGATGCCTCTTCATCTCCAATTCTCACTTCTTCCTTCTCCCTCCTATTTTCAAACCCTTCAGCCGTATTCACTCCTCGTCCTCGACCTTTTTCTTCCTTTTAGTTTCCTCCCTTCTTCCCTAATTTCTCTCCAACACCAACACCCTTTGCTCCTGTACTTCCTCTCTCCTTTTCGTTCTGCCCGGATTCATCTCCTTCCCCTCCCGTCGTCTCTCTCTGTCCCCTCATCTAACAAAGCCAGGCTTGGCAGCCCTGCCCAATAAATAAGACAGGGACATCTCTGCCGTGACATCCAATTGTGGTGCTCCGCCTCCATCTGCCTGTCTACCCTGCAAAAATCCGACACCATCAGTCACCTTAGCAAACGCTGCTCCTCAAAAGCAATGACCACAGCTTTTGTCAAGGAGATGCTCATCACTTTGTCAAGCCAATGGAGCCATATTACAAGTTTGATGCCTTTGTCCCATACAGCAACACATCAGGAAGCAACGTATAAGCATGTTCATGAGTAACATACATGCAGTATGAACGCAGGCTTTGTGTTATGTTTGGAGAGTGTAATTCATTTTTATTCCTACTCTTTGTATACAACAGATGAGATTAAGAAAACTGTACAAATATTCAAGTGGCCTTGCAACTGCGCAGAGCCAAGAAATAGTCCAGCACAGGTCTCCCCGTAAAACAGCAAACTGATGCTTTTACACTTCGGTTTTCATATTGACCGGATAGACATGAGAGCAGAATCGACCTTCTCGTCTAACTCTTGGCAAGACGGTGAGTAAGTGTTTTTCCCAGAATGTCAAACTATTGCTTTGAAGCCACAATGTTGTTATTTTATGTGTTTGTTGCATCTGTCATATTATTCTGAGAGCAAACATTTTTGTTTGTAGAAAAATGACACAATCAAGGTAAAACTTGGCGCAGTCTATGTTCATCTCATCTCAGTGAACCCGGGTCATATTGGGGAGGTAAATTCTGTACCTAGCAGCTTTAAGATGACATACGTGTGTGTGTTTGTGTTCTGTAAGCTTCATACAATTCAGGGATACTGATAGTTATTTAAAGGCAGGGTTGACGATGTTCTCCAGTATACACTATTTGTTATATTGGTTGAAATGGTCTTTACACCCCGACAGCGATCCATTACTTATGAGCTGTGAAAAAGGACCGTTAAAGAGCTGTCATCTGTAGCTGCTGTAATCCGGTAAAAACGTCTACCAATCACTGCCTCGCGGTCCGCTTGGAAAGAACCAATCAGATGCCTCCATGCCTCCCTGCTCGTACTCTACCCTTGGCGTGCACCAGCATGAACTCAAAGCGCATCGCTTTGAGAATGGAGAATGGAAGAGAAAACTCAGCCCTGCAGTAGCACTGCCGTGGTTACTTGTCATGAGGTAGCGTTGTTGAGTTGAGGTCCCTCTCTCCGCTCTGTGTCTGTGAAGTAGTTACGATGCGGCGGTGCTCGTGCATGTGTGTGGGGGGACGTTGCCTTGGAAGGAGCCCGAGAGGAGGGGGGGGGTTTAGATGGAGCTCCTGGGACGACGCTACTTTTAAATTATGCTAGCTTTCCAACATCGTCGACCCTATCTTTAAGTCGCCAATAGCCAATGATTTGTGCATAGAAATGTGTGCATTAAATTTGTAGAAAAAAACCAACAACCACATATTAACAATAGCCCTCTTTACACCATTACTGTACATTGCTGGTTGCATCTTTGAGCATATTTTACAAAACAAATGCTGTGATTAAACCATTTGTGATGTAAAGACATTTCAGTGCAACTGGGGAATACATAATGCCTCCGGTTTGACATTGGCAATGTAACAAATCTTTGCCTGAAATGCTGCGATATCATTCAATATACTTGTAACTTCAGTCTACATGTCTCCTTTACAAAATCTCAAAAATGTAATTATTCATCATTGTGACATGTGGTAATAAAAACCTTCCATTTCTACCGACCGTCATCGCTGTTGTCGTCCACCAGGATGATTTCTTTGAGCAAGTGAGCCGGCGTGTGATTGACAGCTGTGTGGACTGAGCGCAGGATCGCCGACAGAGCCTCGTTGACGAAGATGAAGATGATGGAGATCTGGGGGAGATCTCTCGGGTAGGTGACCTTTTTGCATCTGCATAGAGACACGCAAACACACCAGACCATCTGTAAAATAAAACCTTTCCATGCCTGCCTGTGAAGCCTGCATGCTGGCCTTTGCACGCTCTACTCATCCTCCATCATCGCTGTAAAAAACCAAACTGCCTCAATGGAGCTGCTGACATCTTGTTTGCTGAGGCTTCCTGTTCAGCCAACCAAATTGGCCTATTCACTGTGTGTCTGCTGCAGATAGGAGGCCTATTTTTTTTTTTTTTACTTCTGTTTTGTTTAAATGGCTCTAATGAAGAGGAAAGAGGCAGGGAGAGGCTTTGGCTCTAAGAGTGGGAGAGGAAACTCCTTCCTTTACTTGTCTCCTTTTCTTGTCTTAATTCCTTTTATCAATAATCATATTTAACATGCAAAATTAAATTTTAATTACAAGCAATTCTATAATAAATCCAGCATTTTTATGAAAACGCATGCACTTTTTTAGGCATTTTGGCACAACCCCACCAAAAAAATAAGTTATCTGACAAGAAACCCTGTGGTTTTAAATAACTAACTTTTCACAAGAAAAAGCCTTTAATTATAAATATTACAAACATGATGATGGAATATATGTGTATAATTTGGGACATTTTATTTGGAACAGAAGGACATGCAGTTGCAGAAAAGGACCCGTGTTTGAAGAAGCTCCTTAAATGAAACCAAGCAGCAGTGCAACAGTGTGAGGGGAACATATTAAAACAACAACCAAGGAGTCTGCAGAGAAGGAATGTACAGTATGTCCATAATGTACAAGGCAAGAAATGACACAATTATGATAATAATAGGTTAGAACAGGAGCGGGCAGGGATGGTGCAAAGCAGTGTAACCAGTAACAGCAGTGTGTAGCAGCATGAATGATCACAAGTGTGAGAGTGTGAACTTGTCACATTACAAGTACAGCCTCATTGACTGATCTGAATGTGACTGTAAGGCCCTGTTCAGAGCTGGTATTAACATGCGTCCTCAGTGATCAGATAACAAGTGGACAGCTCTAAGTACAGGTGTGAACGCATTCAGGACACATTGAGATCCGATCACTCAGACCACATTCAGAGATGGTCTGGGCCACATATGGCCACATTCTTTTAGCAGTGTGTCGAATGCGTCCTGGCCACATTAAGCCCCGCCTATGTCCTCAGCGTAAACGGAAGTATATAGGCTACTCACTCGCGCGCAAACGGCGTCTTTTTAAACAACAACAGAAGAGAAGACGAAGAAAAAGAGTGAAGACCAACAACAACAAAAGAACGCAAAATGGATTCTCGTGGCTGGACTACAGAAAAAACACACTGCCTCATTTCCATTTAGGCCGAAGAGTCCGTACAAAGCAAACTCGATGATTCTTATCGCAACCGGGCGATTTATGAAGAGATTTCCGTGAAGATGGAGGGTAATGGTTATAGTTGAGGTCGAAAAATAAAACACATGAAGAATGCTTTCAGGAAAGCAAAGGACTTTAACAGCAAGTCCGATAGGGGACAGGGTAAGCTGCCCTTTCTATGACGAACTGGACAGGGTGTTAGGAGACCGACCGTCCTTCTGTCCCGGTGAAGGAGACGTTTTAGACTCAGAGCTCTAACTAAGAGACCGTTCATCAGCGGATGGCTCTTCTTTTGGCATTCATGTACTACCAAAACCTTTCTTCTTTAGACTACTCATAGTTTGACATTTGATCTTTGTTTCTTTCCATTTGTCTCTCCGTCTCTCTCGTTTCACCACCACCTCCGGCTCTGCGGTGTAAAGGGACCTTCAGCCAAACATAGTAGACTCCTCTCTCTCCAGCTTACATGCTGTTGCTAAGCCTGAAGATATCACACCCCAACACGCTTCACACACCACTTTGATCTCGGCAACATAAAAGACCCCCGAGTGACAAATGAGAGCGCTGGATTCAGATCCCTCCACTCCGCTACCCCCAAAACACACACACACACACACACCCGCTGGTGGCAGCAGTGGGCCGAGGGTTTTCTCATCACCACTGACATTCAAATAGAAGGGATGTTACCCGCTTAACCGGCAATGTGGGCCAGCGACACACTCTTTAAAGGAGCATTTATGGAGAAGAAACCTGCACCATGCATGCAGATACAATATACTGCACAAAGCTATCTGTATAAGCACGAGTTGATGTGTATAGCTAGACCTGTGTGCCCATGCATGTATGCCTGGAGATCGATAGCCAGTCTGATAGCGCAACTTCAACAAATACGAGAGTAAGAGGCAGTGAAGCAGAGAGAGAGAGAGATTAAAGGGACAGGTGAAGTGCCCAACAAACGAACACTACATGTGCACTTCAAAAAGTGACTGATGCCAAAATGTCAGCATGCTTTTGGACTTTTATATAGATCAGTGGTTCCAAACCTATTTTCCTTTTCCTTTGGAAACCACTGATATAGATGGTGCATGCTCAAATTTCATCTAAATGGTTGACAGCAAAAGTGAAAATCTAAATTTATTTTATTTAATAAACACATGCATGAATATCATATCTTACTTAAACAATAGCTAAATACAGCACATAAGGAGGAGGTTGGGTTGGTGGAGGGAGCTGGCATTAGCACACCAGCAGAGTAATAGTGAGAGGTGTCAGGTTATAATGGCCGCGGTTTACACTTGCATGAATATGATTGGATGAGACTAGTCCGTTGATTACCACACAGCTGTGAATGATCCAGTTATTGTGAAGCATGAATGAAACAGCTGATGCCAGTCAGCTAATGCAAGTGGGACTTCAGTGGTGCTCTGCCTGAACTATCGCTATGCTTCGTTTTAAATAATTCAGCAGCAACATGTCTTTAAATAAACGGTATCAGGGTTTGTCTGGTTACTACACAGAACACGCAGTGAGCAGTTACCACTGGAACTACTTTACCGAAGTAGTTCCAATGAAAACATGTTGCTGATGAATTATTTAAATGTAATTTTACAACACTGTTAGCACCACAAACAAAAATCTAAGAGACAGATGTTGTGAACCAACCTTGGAAGTGAATTTAAAGGTTTATCTACTTGACATGTACTCACTTGCTGGGCCGGTGGTCCGGTAGGGTCCGGTCCAGAGAGATTCTGTCACTGAGGTAGGCGTTGTAGCCGTACTTCTCCCTCATGTATTTAGCGTCGCTCTCCTCAGCTGGCAACAACGTGGCAGGGAGGCCGCCTTTACCCCGACCCCCGAAGCCCTCAATCAGGCCCAGAGATTTGGACAGACCTGGGCGAGGCAAACAAGAGAAGATTACATGTCAGGATCCTTTAGTCCGGCTGAGTCACTCTCCTCTCAGTAACGCACTCTGTAGCTTACAGCTGATAGCCTGCCTCCTCATCACAGCTCCAACTTCACATGAACATACAGTATGTAGTCAGCTGCTGTCACAACAGGTGAACATCTGAGCTGAATTCACACTATGACAAGTGGTGGCACAGATTCACATAATAAAGGTAGGTACACATTTTACCACAACAGGGATGCGTAAAATAGGCCTTTTCCAGAGCTTCCTACTCTTACTGAGGTCATTATACTCAGTGATGAAAATATATTACATGAAACTTTTAAGTCAAAAACATTTACATTTATAGTCTGTAAGCTGCTAATGAAGGTTCAAGGCATTCACGGTTTCAAATTAGGGATGACATAAGATTCTTCTTTATGTGACGTGGCGTATTTGTGGGTGGCAGAGTAATTTACTAATTATAAGCCTCTGTGTTGGCTAATATCCTGCTCAAGGCGGGTTGCAATACTTAATGACTAGATACAAAAATGTTTTGAAGATAGTCATCTGCAATAGGAATTTTAAACTTAACTTCAGTCAATTGAAAAAATTAAAAAAGAAATATTCTGCTGTTTGTTTTGTTTCTTGGGCAAAAAAACATTACAAAAAATGCCAAAATATTATTATTTTTTAATAAATTTAGGATAACTTAGCATTTTTAGCCTTAGCCATTTAATTCATGCATTTAAAACCAAATTTGACATTCACAATTAGATGTTTTATTGCAAATTAACATGTCATTGTTGATCTTTGCTCCCCATAGCTAGAGGTCAACTATGGTGACATTTTCTTCACAGCTCAGTAAAGTGGATTTAGATTTTCATTATAGATTGATCTGTTGATTATTTTCTCAATAAATCGATTAGTTGTTTCGTCTATAAAATGTCAGAAAATGGTGAAAAATGTCGATCGTTGTTTCCCAAAGCCCAAGATGACATCCTCAAATGTCTTGTTTTGTCCACAACTCAAAGATATTCAGTTTACTATCACAGAGGAGGAAAGAAACCAGAAAATAATCACATTTAAGAAGCTGGGATCAGAGAATTTTTACTTTTTCTTTTCTTAAAAAATTACCTAAACTGATTATCAGAAATAGTTGGTGATTAATTGAATAGCTGACAACTAATTAATTGTTGCAGCCCTAAAATAATGTGACAGGTGTTTGCTCAAGAGTGAGAGACTGCAGGTATCAGCTGACCTTCCTCAGAGCCTCACATTATACTTTATCACATGAGAAAGTCAAGATAAAGTCAGATAGTGTTTACTATTCCTTTTTTTGCAGATTCCTTGAGGAACATCAGGTTTATGGAAGTTTTTATTGGACTTTATTAGTTGTAATACACAGAAGAAATTCCACAAATGTGTACCATGATTTCCAAATATTTCACTATCCACAAACATGTATTTTTGTATTTGTGTTGTGTAAAGTCACATCTACATTTGTATTTGCAAATCACCCTGTATTTTTGTGGATGTGACTTTACACAACACAAATACAAAAATACATGTTTGTGGATAGTGAAATATTTGCAGATCATGGTACATGTAAAGTGATATTTACGCATTTGTGCATCTATTTCTACATGTGGAATGATATTTGCTTATTTTCAGATCGCTTCCTTTGGATTTATGGGCCACATGACATTTGTAACTTTCCTCCTGTTTGTTTACAGAATTTTGTCCGATTGGTACCGCAGCAGATCTGTAGATAATAGTTGTAATCCACAGAAGACAATTCACAAATGTGTACCATGATCTGCAAATATTTCACTACCCACAAACGTATTTTTGTATTTGTGTTGTGTAAAGTCACAGCCACAAAAATACAGGGCGATTTGCAAATACAAATGTAGATGTGACTTTACACAACACAAATACAAAAATACATGTTTGTGGATAGTGAAATATTTGGAAATCATGGTACACATTTGTGGAATTTCTCTGGCTCTGAGGAAGGTCAGCTGATACCTGCAGTCTCTCACTCTGAGCAAACACCTGTCACATTATTTTAGGGCTGCAACAATTAATTAGTTGTCAACTATTCAATTAATCACCAACTATTTCTGATAATCAGTTTAGGTAATTTT
>CAKAKR010043465.1:0-29007 GCA_916700685.1 Adelosebastes latens | reverse complement strand
GGTCTCTAGTTTGATCCATCCATCCTCTGAATGCTCTAGGTCTCTAGTTTGATCCATCCATCCTCTGAATGCTCTAGGTCTCTAGTCTGATCCATCCATCCTCTGAATGCTCTAGGTCTCTAGTCTGATCCATCCATCCTCTGAATGCTCTAGGTCTCTAGTTTGTGGCTGTAAAGTTTCATGAGGCTGTGATTATCCTAGAGGTCACCACAGGTCATTTTATACAGTGAAGTCAATGAAATGTCTCCTATGGGGACTAACATCATCACACATGAATACAGTTGGGCTCATTGGATCCACCAGAGTCTCAGCTTTACAGTGATACCCAATTTATGGAATTCAAAGACTGTTTATGGACCCCAGTATGCGGAAATATTCAGACACACCACTTTAGAACATGAGACAATTACACATTTATACTGCATGAAAAAAACTGCATGTGATTATCATAAAGTGGGCATGTCTGTAAAGGGGAGACTCGTGGGTACCCATAGAACCCATTTTCAGTCACATATCTGGAGGTCAGAGGTCAATGGCCAAAATTTAGCCCAACTTTGGAGCGTTATTTAGCCTCCGCCTAAGATTCATAAGGTTTCATATGATATCTGTAGCTTCACTCTAGCTCTAAAACTGAACCTGCTACAGCCTCAGAAAGACAGTAAAGTCGGTCATGATTGCCTGCGATCCTGCGGGTCTCAGAGGGATAAACCCAAACTGAATGGATATTAGTGTTGTTAACATGGGAATCTTCCCCATCCATCCCATGTGACATGAACGTGGCATAAAGACAGACTCAGGTGCCTTCCCACCCTACCAGCTGGCACACCTGTTCCTCGTCAGGTTAATTGATGGGAAGATTTAAAAAGATCACGCTGTCGTGACGAGTGTCCAGATTTTAAAGAACTGGAGCCAGCAAATATAGAAATGAAGCAAATGTGTGTTTTAAAGCTTTTCTCGTTGTTTACTTAAAAATATCCTTGAAAGAAATACTTCAGACACAACTATTCATTATTTTTCACGAGAGGAGTTTAGAGTAAGTGTGACTGATGTTTGTTAGGTGATTATTCACTGAGCTCATGTCTGCTTCATGGAGCCAACACACAGCGGGTCAGTGGCCTTCCCTCCACAGCTGTTAACTGCAGACACTGTTCAAACATACAGACAATGCTGACAGCATGTACAGTATGAAGAATGATAAGTGTTGTTTGCCTTCTGTACCATGTCGTTCACTTTCTATTTAGCCTGCATGCAAACTCCCTCTGAAGGTGCACCTGCAGCCTGTGATGCAACTGACCTGACCAATGAAGGAATTTCGATATTTTACCTGAACTTTCGTCTAAAAAATCTTGTAAAAGTGCAGAGCAAATGTTTAAAGTAGCGTTGTGTTTGGTCGGTTTAACAGCTGACCTTTTAATGAGTAAACAAAGGTCTACAGCCATGATGCTAACAGCCCTGTGAAGCTGGACACATTCAACCCGGTGTATAAATAGATATTACTAGGACATTCCGCGTGTCATGAGGATGCACTTTTTGTGTGTCCCTTGTACGCAACGCAACAAACTACAGTAACGTCCGCAGTTACAGGCAACAAAACCACTTAGTTAGGTTTAGGAAAAACATCACGGTTGGTCTTAAATTAAATACGTAAACTAAGTACAACACGTAAGGAAATAATGTAACATAAGTATGGAAAACACGTGACAAACGTCACTACAAAACACGTAAAGTAACTGACAAACCCTTAACAGAAAGAAGTTTATTCAAGTGTGCTATTACTATACTTCTTTTAAACTAAGAGAGTATACTTTCAGTCTACTTTTTATGTACTTATCAGATGTATACTTAACAAAAGTATACATTGGCTTATACTGACAAGTATACAGAAAAGTCTAAGTATACCTGGCTTATACTGACAAGTATACAGAAAAGTCTAAGTATACCTGGCTTATACTGACAAGTATACAGAAAAGTCTAAGTATACTTGGCTCATACTGACAAGTATACAGAAAAGTACAAGTATACTTAGCTCATACTGAAAAGTATACAGAAAGGTCTAAGTATACATTGGCTTATACTGAAAAGTATACAGAAAAGTATAAGTATACTTGGCTTATACTGACAAGTATACAGAAAAGTATAAGTATACATTGGCTTATACTGACAAGTATACAGAAAGGTCTAAGTATACATTGGCTTATACTGACAAGTATACAGAAAGGTCTAAGTATACATTGGCTTATACTGACAAGTATACAGAAAAGTATAAGTATTCTTGGCTTATACTGACAAGTATACAGAAAAGTCTAAGTATACTTGACTTATACTGACAAGTATACAGAAAAGTCTAAGTATACTTGGCTCATACTGACAAGTATACAGAAAAGTACAAGTATACTTAGCTCATACTGAAAAGTATACAGAAAGGTCTAAGTATACATTGGCTTATACTGAAAAGTATACAGAAAAGTATAAGTATACTTGGCTTATACTGACAAGTATACAGAAAAGTATAAGTATACATTGGCTTATACTGACAAGTATACAGAAAGGTCTAAGTATACATTGGCTTATACTGACAAGTATACAGAAAGGTCTAAGTATACATTGGCTTATACTGACAAGTATACAGAAAAGTATAAGTATTCTTGGCTTATACTGACAAGTATACAGAAAAGTCTAAGTATACTTGACTTATACTGACAAGTATACAGAAAAGTCTAAGTATACTTGGCTCATACTGACAAGTATACAGAAAAGTACAAGTATACTTAGCTCATACTGAAAAGTATACAGAAAGGTCTAAGTATACATTGGCTTATACTGAAAAGTATACAGAAAAGTATAAGTATACTTGGCTTATACTGACAAGTATACAGAAAAGTATAAGTATACATTGGCTTATACTGACAAGTATACAGAAAGGTCTAAGTATACATTGGCTTATACTGACAAGTATACAGAAAGGTCTAAGTATACATTGGCTTATACTGACAAGTATACAGAAAAGTATAAGTATTCTTGGCTTATACTGACAAGTATACAGAAAAGTCTAAGTATACTTGACTTATACTGACAAGTATACAGAAAAGTCTAAGTATACTTGGCTCATACTGACAAGTATACAGAAAAGTACAAGTATACTTAGCTCATACTGAAAAGTATACAGAAAGGTCTAAGTATACATTGGCTTATACTGAAAAGTATACAGAAAAGTATAAGTATACTTGGCTTATACTGACAAGTATACAGAAAAGGTCTAAGTATACATTGGCTCATACTGACCGTGATGTACTTAAGAAAAGTATAATTAAGTATTCTTGCCATATAGGCCTACAGAAAGGTATACTTGGCTTGTAGTTGTGCTTACTTTTTGATTGTGTGGCCTATTAAAGTATCAGAGAGTTTGTAAAAGGATGTTTTGATATGAATTTACTACAATTCATCAAGAATTTTCTACGTTTTTGGATTATCTGTTCACGATAATAATAATAATAATAATAATAATAATATTAAGACGAGTCTCAAGTCACTGTGTGTGTGACTTAAGTGTGACTCGAGTCCAAGTCGCAGACTCGAGTCTTCATCTCTGCTAAAAAGTGGGCTACAAATATATAGTATACTTGCAGTATAAAAGCTATTAAACTAGTAGTTTACTGACAGTTTACATTCATAAACTATAAAGTGGGCCAGTTTAGTCCCAAGAAGTATAAGTAGTTCACTTTCAAGTATACTACTAGTACGTTGATATTAGTATACTTACTACGTAAAGTATACTTGGGAAATATATACTTGAACTTTACTTAAGTATACTTCATAAAATAAACTTGAAGTATACTACTTCTTCGTATGGGAAAGAAAACACCAGTCTCCTGGTTAACAGTCGTGTATTTGTTCATGTCTGAAAAGGGCTTGACGTTAGCAAGCTCAGCATTACGTCTGCTAACGGTTAGCGTTTGTTAGCAATTAGCATCCACAAATTTATTTTAACCACAAGCTATAGAGGAAAGTTACACACTGAAGGCAACTATTACGATGTAAACACAAACAGTAGAAAAAAAAATTGCTTATTGAAATTTTTGCCGCAGACCATAGACTGTATAAAAGATGGACGACATGACAGCTCCCCAAAAGTGAAGCCAAAACATCTGGATCGCCCCCTGGTGGTTGGCTGTAGTATAGGTCATAAGTCACGCCTCCTACATGTGAGCGGATGGGACATGGGCCAAACTAAAAAGTCAAACTACACGTCAAATCAAATATTTTTCCCAAAGATGTTTTTTTTCATTTTAGGTAGCTCTTATCACGCTGATGTTCAAGTGTTCGTTTTTTCTTATACGTTTGGTTTTAATTAGTTATTTGATGCTATAAAAAGGGGGCGGGACGTCATGATAGGCAGCTGTGAGTCTCTCTCGCTGACAAACTACGGCCGTGCTCGGCTCGTGATTGGGTCGGACTCCACCGCCCGATCACTACTGTGCAGACCCTGACTCCAAATGACGTCAAAATCTCAGGATGGCAGCTCCCATATCCAAGATATTATGGCTTCACTTCTGTACAGTGGGAGGAAGTGGAGACGCGTCGTCCGTCTTTATATCGCCTACAGTCTCTGGTGCAGAGCCGTATAGACTGAACCAAAGATAGTCAGAAACTGTAAAAGGTCAAAAATACATGCCCTCTCATAAGGGTCAACCCTCTTAGTGCTATATTAAGTAATGGTCACCAAAGTCACGAACGTTTCTGCTGAACCTGATGGATTTTTTTGTTGTTGAAATATCAAGTCTGGACCAAAGTCTAAGGTTACAGCAGCATGTCAAAACAAACACTTCTGGTTTCACTTATTGATGACATCATTTACTGTGCAAGCTTAACTGATAACTGAAACTGAGCGACTAAATAAAACAAGAATAAAAAAGAAAATGTGTCTTGAGAAATCTTTTTCATTGAACTGATGCTGGTAGATTTATGACCCTGTTCATGTTCTGCTGACTGCTGCAAACTGGCTCATATGTTTTACATTTGAATCATTTGTGACCCAACAACTGTAGACTTTTAGTTTATGTGTGTGTGTGCTTGTGATCAGTCAGAAGTCAATACTTTCAGGCCTGCACAGAGCCCGTCTGTGTTTATTCCTGTCTGTTTGCTTTTTTTAACCCAGGTCACACATTTCTGTCTCTGTTTAACAGCAGTGAACTTTGTACTCTTAAACACCACGTTTCAAAGTTTAACAGGATGTATTCACTTTCTTCTGACTGATTATTTTCTCCTTCGAAGTTGTTTTACTTGAGTTTTTGTATTGATTTTACATGTACTTGAAACTAGATCGTACTTCATTATTTCTCAAGAAATTAGCTTGCAATTATTAAATGAATTACAGCGAAATTCATCCAATTGTTGGGTAAACTCTAATAACTTGAGTGATCCTCTGACTTGTCCTCTAGCGCCATCATCCTGTTTCATCCAATTTTTAATTTGTCCAATATTTGGTTTATCAACAAATACCCCCAAAACTATAATTATCTTCCAGCTGTACTTTGTTTAGTGCTAGTTAACTTGCTAGCTAGCTTAGTGTGTCAGCTAACACGCTAAACTAAGATGGAGAACCTGCTTAACATGTTAGCATTGCCATTGTTAGCACCATATATATGTCTATGGTTAGCACGTAGTGTGTTCGCTAACACACTAAACTACGACGTGAACCTGTTAGACATTACACCTGCTAAATATTAGCATGTTAGCATTGCCATTGTTAGTAGCTTAGCATGCTGGTGTTAGCATTTAGCCTCACAGAGCTTCTAGCATGGCTGTAGTCTTATTTTAAACATAGCCTCTAGGGCAGGCCGACTTCAATTCTATTTTGATCATTGAAGTAGAGACTCAAGTTGAAAAGGACATGAGCTCCAGAGAATGAATAAGAATAATTTTTTTTTTAATTATTTAGCTATTTTTAATCTGTTATCATATTTAATTGACATGTCACTTGTTTTAAACAAAAAGAAGAATTACATTTTATAATTGTCCTGATATTTCACGTTTTTGACAAGGCTGAGGAAAGTTGTGATGAAATGCTATCTGATGATAAAAATGTTGTTTTGATATTGTTGCTTTGAATTTTTATGATGCCTTAAAGGTCTTATTGATAAAAATTTTCATTTAGACAAATATTTAAAAAAAAATATTGGAAGGTGCTAAAGAAAATGGGTTTTCCTGGGAAAAAAAGTTGTGAATTAATCATTTAAAAAATGTTGGCGGGTCCAAAATGAATGTTTTGTTTATCTTTGTGGAAGATATCTGACGTTTGGTTCCCACTTCTAACAAAGTTTGTGAGCCAATAGTATAACAACGTTGGTATCACGTGGTATCTCTGGGTTGTCAGTGTGGAAAATAACAGATAAATGGCTGAGATTGATGGTAAGTGATGGAAGTGAATGGAACGGGAGAGTGGGAATGTGACATCTAGTGGCTGAATGTTATCAATAGCACCTTTAATATGTGTTTTTTTAATGCTTTTTTAAGGTGGCATTTAATTTCTCCACCTTCTGTATGCTTGCAGTACAATATTTAAAAGAAAATCCTGTCACCTCTCCACTGTCTTCTTTCAAATAAAAGCAAAAATACTTGGTTGACTTGAGAAAAAACAACCCTTTGGGGGATTTCCCCTCCAACACACCACTCTTGCTCAACAGCTTTAACCAAAGGCTTTAAACTGAGGTGGAAAACAACAGCAAGATTAAAATCAGCAAGAAAACTGGATCACAGCAGGAGCAAAAAAAAAAAACGGTAGAACAGCAAATATAACACTTATAGTACAGACATAATGCCATAATGTTTTACAATATTTATACCAAATATTTGGTACAGACTGGCACAAAACCGGTAGAATAAAACAAAGCATATCAATGTTACTGTGCTATGATAAAAGCTCTTCATACAGCAGATAAAATGTAGAGAATGGCCCTGACCTGGAGCCATGATGTTATAATGATACTACAATCTGTGCACATGTAGTGCCACCTGCTGGATGCCTTAACCCATCTGCAAACAGAACATTTGAACCTTTAAACAGTCTTCATTGTGACTATGGTCTGACCTCCGTGAATGAAGACTTGTTATTATTATATTGATATTTTCAGTTCTGAGGAGGTTTTAAAAACATCCAAAACTAAATAAATGGTGAGTACTTTAATTATTTTTTATATGTATTTGAAGTCAAATGAGCAAACATGTTCACATCCAACAAACCTTCGTTGTTGACCTTGGACAGAACCGCCCTAACTCAAAGTCCACTTACTTGCTTTTTTTTCTGGAGCTTTCAACTATTTAAGCCAACAAGGTCGAGAAGTCCTGAAAGTGTCGAGATCATTACAGCTACTCAGTTTGCATGTTAACAGATTCATCACCATGATAACTTCATCCACCGATGAAGACCATGTGATACGACTGAAAGTTCTGGAAAACCAAGAGAGCGAGGGATATAGTTGAACGCTCCAGAAAAAGCTAAAAGGTGGACCTTAAATGCTTAATATGTAATTTTCTGTCGCTATGGGTCTCTCAATCAAAACAATAACAAAATACTGAATTTGGTGATGTAGTGATGCAGCGTGGGATCATGGGAGTTGTTGTTTTGCCGTTAGTGCAGTCAACTTCTCCCGGTTAGGATTCCTTCAGGAGGTTTTTACCAGGAGCCGAATTATCTGCAGAGGTCTCCTCCTCTCCAAACCAAAGAGACTCAGTGATTAAAACCGGTAAAAAAACACTGAATAAAGCAGTTTCACATTAAAAAAATCTGTGTTTCTCTGATGCTGTTTGGTGGATAACGGACGTCCCGGAGGGGCTGCGAGACGAGCCGACGCTAACGTTTGCTCAGCTTGTTTCTCTGATAACTGAAGATCCAGACGTCCGATGACTAAAATCCTTCATCCGGTTAAAATATTGATAACAATGATCACATTCAGCCACTAGATGTCACACCTTGTTAGAAGTGGGAACTAAGCTTTTATCTCTACCTTCCATAGAGATAAACAAAACATTCATTTTGGACCCGCCAAAAATTTTTAAATGATTAAATCACAATCATAATAATTTTTTTCAGAAAAGCCAGACTTTTATTTAACACCTTTCTAAAAGCTCTGTGGATGTATTATTAATATAACCTTTAAAAAAACGACCAATATCTAAAAAGAGCATCGTAAAAATGTGACTTAAAGGGGGCATATCGTGCTCATCTTCAGGTTCATACTTGTATTTTGGGTTTCTACTAGAACATGTTTACATGCTGTAATGTTCAAACAACACATTATTTTTCTCATACCGTCTGTCTGAATATACCTGTATTCACTGTCTATCAGAAACGCTCCGTTTAAGGCATTTCAACGGAATGGCAATGGAATTGCGTTGCTAGGAAACCGCTTGGGTCCATGTGTACTTCCTGTCAGCTGATGTTATTCACATACACTGCAACAGGAAATAAACTGGGACACATTTAGAATGTTTACGTTTAAAACTTTGAAATTGTCTAAATATTGTAGATTTGTGACATCACAAATGTACAGAAATCCTACCAGCTTGTTTCAAACGCACGGTTTCTGAATACAGGCTGTGTGTATTTATCTGTGGATTGAGCGTTTTGATACTTTCACTGTATTTATATAGCACTTAAACTGCTTTATAATATAAAAGACATGAAAATCTCACTTTTTACAATATGGGACCTTTAAAACTGGATAAAAAGTCAATTTATGACAGCTTCGGGCAGATAACCACAACGCTAACGTATGCACAAAGGGGATATGATGCTGTTGACAGGCGACCACATGAAACGGACCATTAAGCATGATTAAAATGACAAATTTCTCTGGGTGTGAAAATTGTTGGAAACATTTGGGATAATGTAAGTACACGACTCAACTAAATATATAACATTCAGTAGGTGTAGTCGTTTTTAATGCGACATTTTAATGCGCAAATGTTACATATTATCCCTTTAACTTTGGGGCAGTGGTGTCCTAAAGGTTAGAGAAGCGAGCTTGAGACCGGAAGGTCGCCGGTTCAATCCATGGATGTATTAAGAGAACTGGATCCAGCGTTGGAGGCGGGGCCTCGGTCATTCCTATGAGAGTTGCTCATTGGAGCATGGAGCCTAAATGGTTCGACTTCCGTCTGGAAAAGTACCCGGATCTTGGCAGAGTAGCGTCCGACGACCGGCGCTCTTCCTGGGGGCTCGGTTCAATCCCCCGGACCTGCAGTATAAATCTGGGTGGGAAAAGTGAAAAGCAGCGCTTGCCCCTCCCTCATTACCACCACTGAGGTGCCCTTCAGCAAGGCACTTAACCCCAACCGCTCCAGTGGAGCTGCTCAGTGACCAGCAGATCAGACTGTGGTTGTACTGGGCATCTTCCAGGTGTGAATGTGTAACTGTGTGAATGTGATCAGGGCGTTCCTGAAAAAGAGAGCACTGCTCTCAGTGAACCTCCCCCTGAATAAATTAAAGGTAAAAAAACCCAAACAAACAAAAAAAAAAAACACTTGTGACTTGATAACAAACGTTCAGAAACATGTTTTCTCAGTTTTATTACATAATTAGTTTTGAAAACAAGAAAAAACATCCAACAGTTGTTTAGTGGATACGGTTATCTAGTAACATCAATGCTTCATTTCTTTTCAGACTTTAACATTATGTAGAGAAGTGACTCACTCATTCCGCTATGATTGTTTGTAGTTCACATGGAGTGTGGCGCTCACATCTTCTAATATCACAAAATAACTGATCGATCAGTCCGTTATTATTGTGGGCTACAATTAAGCAAAAGGCTTTATGTTTATAACAATATACTAGACACTAAATCCTTCACACTTTTGTGCAGCAAACAGTTAAAAGGTGAAATGTGTCCATAACATCTAATTAAATGTCTCTAAGTTTTACTGCAATTAAACTAAAATAAGTCAAACTAAATCACAGTTTAGCCAATAAAAGCAGTAAATTAAGGCGTTTCTGAATTAAGCTAACTTAGAAATCACTGCATTGAGAAATAAGTGCATGCTGAAAAGACTTTCATTTACACAATAAATGTTCTTTATGTGTTTAAAAAAAAGTCAGCTATTTTTGCAAAGTTCAAATAGAACAGCACCCCTGTAGTTTCACACGTACTTTACCAGTGCAATGATGTTAAGGCGTTGAAGAACTCTCCCAAACAGACCTGCATCCTCTTTCAGACACACCCGACATCTATTAGCTTTCTTTCATTAGCATTTTAAGAGCTGTAAAATAAATAGTAGATAGATTATTTCATATTTGTCATTATTTTATACACCGTACAGCATGTAGGATTAGAGGTAAGGTGGCATGAGCTTTATGTGTGGTTATAATGAATTAAGATCAATTAGAAGAATTACTTTGATTTAATTGAACAAGTATCCAAAGCGTGATATAGTAGCTTCTTCCTCTGTGTCATAGAGCTCCATTGTTGTTCACAAACTATTGAAAACTGGTTAATTAGCCACACTGTTGTTCTGGGTGCTCCGTATTAAAATGAACATGGGCATTGTAGTTTATTTGGAGTTTACTGTCTTGCTGCAGTAAATACTCTCTAGAGTCATGGACGGATTACTGAACGAGCCAACTGGGCACAGGCCCGGGGGCCCATCAGGTTAGGGGGGCCCGTGGGCCAGAGCCTCTGTTTGGAGTGCTCACATTTCTTGTTGGGAAGTCACAGACACAAAATCACCAAAAAAAAAGACATCAAACGACCACAAAGAACCAAAGAGACACAAAACAACCACAACACACAATAACCCAAAAGAGACACAAAGAAACAAAACGAGACAGAATACGACCACAAAGAGACGCAAAACTTCTACAAACTAGACCACAAAGAGACACACAAAAGACCATGAAGAGATGCAAATCGTCTACAAAGGGATGCAAAATGACCAAAGAGAGACATACAAAGACCATGAGGAGATGCAAAATGACCAAAGAGAGACATACAAAGACCATGAAGAGATGCAAAATGACCAAAGAGATGCAAACATCTACTGAGGTACAAAACGAACAGAAAGAGGCGTAAAACGTCTCCAAAGACATGCAGAAAGAGCACGAAGAGATGCAAGACAACCAAAAACACACAAAGACCCTGAAGAGATGCAAAATGACTAACAAGGGATGCAAAATAACCACAAAGAGACGCAAAACGTCTACAAAGAGATGCAAAAAGACGACAAAGAGATACAAAACAACCAACAAGAGACATACATAGGCCGTGAAGAGATGCAAAATGACCGAGAGACGCAAAACGTCTGCAGAGATGCCAAATGACCAAAAAGAGACGCAAAACATCTATAAAGAGATCCAAAATGACCAAAAAGAGACTCAAAAACCCCAAAACAGACACAAAAAGACCCCAAAGAGATGCAAAACGACCAAAACCACGACGAAAAACTTCTACAAAGGGGCCCAAAACATCTACAAAGAGATGCATAATGACCAAAATGAGACGCAAAATGTTCAAAAAGAGACGCAAAACGTCTTCAAAGAGATACAAAAAGACCACGAAGAGATGCAAAACAACCAAAAAGAGACACATAAAGACCCTGAACAGATGCAAAATGACCAAAATGTGAATCAGTGTCTCTTGGGGGGGCCCGTTGTCTCATAATCTGTCCATGACTAGAGCACCAAATTTGTATTAATGCTACAGCGCACGCAGTGTTTTTAGTGACATTTCTGTGTAAAGTATGTATGTGTGACCTGAGCACAGGCAAAGAGGGGGTTGCCATGGAGACAAGGACGCCAGAACGCTGGGGACTTTGCATGGTGAGCAGGCGTCGATGCCCCTTCAACACAAAGTTTGTATCTAAAAACATTTATCAGTTTATGTTGTTAAAGTTTGATCTGATTTTCACATAAAGCCTAGAAATAAAACTGTTACACTCTAGACCAGGGGTCAGCAACCTGCAGCTCTTCAGCTCCTCTCCAGTGGCTCCCTGGGGACTTTGAAAAATGGAAATGAATAACTGTTTTTTGTTGACATTTTCATTTGTATTCATCATTGTTGTAGGTCTATGGTACGACGGTACGACGGAGTATTAGGGCCACATTGAGGAAAAAAAATAAATCTGAGATTTTGAGAATAAAGTCATAATATAACGAGAATAAAGTCATAAAATTATGAGAATAAAGTCATAATATTATGAGAATAAAGTCAGAAGTTTACAAGAAAAAAAAGTAATAATATTATAAATTAGTAATTTTATTTGTTATTTTCTTTTTTTCTCGTAAAGTTATGACTTTATTCTCGTAATATTATGACTTTTTTTTCTTAAGTTATGACTTTATTCTCGGAATATTAATTTTTGTTTCTCGTAAAGTTATGACTTTTTTCTCGTAAAGTTATGACTTTTTTTTCCCTCATTGTGGCCCTTATACTCTGTAGTACATTGTCTCTTTGGCCCTCACTGCATTACACTTCTATACTATATACTTAGACTATAAACTGTATTACCTTCATCATAATGATCAAATGTTTTGCAGCTCCAGACAGATTTTTTTTGTTTTTGCCTAAAATGTCTCTTTTGATAGTAAAGGTTGCTGAGCCCTGATCTAGACTAACACACAGTGACAGTATACAACACATCCTATTCATGTGTTCATTTATTGTTATTTTAAAGTGAAAAACGTTGAGCTTTAACTTTGATTTTCTACCGAGTGGTTTCACCCCTGCTGCGGTTTCACGGCTCGTCCTCTCACTGCACCGCGCACGAGCCACCGGGCAGGAAGTCCTGCACGTACGCCGCCACGGCCTTGGTGAGGTAGGTCATGCTCCCGAAGCGGCCGCTGGGGGCGCTGTCGTACAGCAGCCGGCACACTCCGGTGGACGGGTCCCGCTCCAGGATGTGCTCCTCTGCTCCCAGGTCCCTCTGGAGGAGGAGGAGGAAATCCTGACTTACTTGATCACAAAAATAATCCTCCATATGTTTCTTTCTCTTGGCGTCCTGCTCACCTGATCCTTGTAGAACATGTCGTTGGCCAGGTGGACGATCTTCTCCACGTGGATGATGGAGCCGATGCTCGGAATCTCCACGTCGGCCAGCATGGTGAGCACCAGGATGGCCTCCACCAGCAGCTGCCGGTACTCAGGCTGAGGGACGCGGTTCAACACCGTCTCCACGTGGACGGAGAATTTGATCTCTCCTGGTGTCATCTGGAGGGGGACAAGATACTGTCAAGACATCTTTCAGTGGAGGATTAAAGGTCCCATATTATAAAGAAGTGAGATTTTCATGTTTTTTTATTATAAAGCAGGCTTAAGTCATTTATCAATACTGTGAAAGTATCGAAACGCTCAATCCACAGGGAAATACACACAGCCCGTATTCAGAAACTCTGCGTTTGAAACAAGCTGTTAGGATTTCTGTCCATTTGTGATGTCACAAATATACAATATTTAGACCCTTTACACAGTTTTAGACGTAAACATTCTAAATGTGTCCCAGTTTATTCCTGGTTGCAGTGTATGTGAATGTCATCAGCTGACAGGAAGTACACATGGACCCAAGCTGTTGCCTAGCAACGCAATTCTGTCGCAATTTCGTCGCAATTCCGTCAAAATGCATTAAAACAGAGCATTTCAGTCAGAGGGTAAATACAGGTATATTCAGGCAGACAGTATGAGGAAAATAAATGTTTTTTTAACATTACAGCATGTAAACATGTTCTAGCAGAAACACAAAATACAAGCATGATCCTGAAAATGAGCACGATATGAGACCTTTAATACTGATTATAATTTGTGTCTCTAAACATGAAAGTTGCTGATCATTTATTACCGGAAACATGAATTATTTTATGTTCTTTATTTATATTAACATGGTCAAATAAAATAATAAATTCTGATTGGCCGCAAGTGTTTGTTAAAGCACATTAATCTAAATGGCAAATATGCTATCTATATGCTATCTATTGGGTAAACCTTTATTCTGAGTTCTTTAAAGATTTTTTTAGCTTTTAAATATTAAACTATTACTTATAACTTTTGCAATAGATTTCATACAGGACTCCAAGGGGTTTGAGATTTGATAATATGCTGTTGAACTCCAAACCTAGTGTATGGCTTTAAGTTATAAAGTGACATGAACAAAACCTGAGGAGGAGGGAAAAGGAGATTAGGAAAAACAAGAAGTAAATCGCCAAAATGTTGTTGATTTTTCTGTGGACAATAATCAAGTGGATCTCTTACCTCTCTGGTGGTTGAAGACGGAAGGACGAACCCTTCTATGGACAAACCATGGCACTAGAAGACAATGTGGTTATTACTTTATGTACAAAATGTGTTATATTTCAAAGCCCTAGTTTAGGGCCTTTCCAACGGGGATCTCAAGCCGTGTTCTGTGCTCTCTTTAAAGCCAACAGACTCCATTGACAAAAACAGTAATTTTACCTCATAGAACACGGGGGTTGCTGGTCTAAAGCTGCCTCGATCGGTTAGTCTATTTGTGTCATTGAGTGACGTTGGTGAATCCGAACTAACCCTTTAAAACACCAAAGTCAAGAGGTAAAATTACTGTTTTTGTCAAAGGAGTCTGGTGGCTTTGTAGAGAGCATAGATAACGGCTTCAGTTCTCCGTTAGAAAGGGCTGTCTGACGGCAAGGTAAAACGCTGAAAATACTCGAAATATAGCGTATACTTAAACTGATATAGATTCTTTTAGGTGTCTTAAATCTGTTTTGCTGCTGCCCCCGTCCACAGCAGTACATTACTTTGCTCCCGTGCTGGTACTCCTGTCTGTTTCCCTCATCTACTGTAGTAATACACTGACAATGGAGAAGTACCTCAAACAACCCCACTTTGAAAAATATGAACTATGCCTTTAATGTTTTTTTTGTTTCTACATAAATGCTAAAATTATAACTTTTTTGGCAATTTTATGACTTTTACTTCATATCTTTGTACTTTAAAGTCCGTGTGAAGCAAAAATAAATATACATTCTGGGTTTGTCACACCACAGAAAAATGTGTCACTAACCACCCAGCCAAATTTGAATGATTAAAAAATTTGGCAAGTATATAAAATTAAACTTTAAAAAAAAAACCTTTCTCTGCTCTGAGAGGCTGGGGGTGTGTCCGCTGAAGGCGCTTAAACCACGCCCACAAGCGGGTAAGGTGCATTCCCTCAGTAGCGGCGAGCGAAGAGGGAGGAGCCCCGTCCGACGGGCGGAGTGGGGAATTGTGGCATACGGAAGACCACTTGCCCGGTGTCGCTCGGGGGCCTGAGTCCTTCTGATCGAGGCTCAGCCCGTGGACGGTGTGAGGCCGGTAACGGCCCCCATCGCGCCGGGGTCCGGTCGCCGGGTCCGGTCTGCTCGGAGTCGGGTTGTTTGGGAATGCAGCTCAAAGCAGGTGGTAAACTCCATCTAATGGTACGTGTCCACAGGGGCCTTTTTTATCGCGAGGGCACGCGCCGCTTCCCATCATTGGACGCTTGGTGGGCTGTCACTAGAAACAAGGCACTAGGCTCCTGATTGGACGAACGCTTTCCCTCTGTGGGCTGCTGCTGCTCCCAGCTTTCAAACAGGAAACAGTATGGAGGCTCGTTTGGAAACTTTCTTCTCTTAGTTCACGAAAATAGTTCACTGCAATGTGTTTCTGAGAACATTTGAGGCGAGAAATAATCCATGCAGTTGATGAATCTGTCTTTATTTTGGATCAACGACGTTTATTTAAAAAAATTCTCGGGAGTTTTGAGAGGCATAAAGTAGACTAGCTCTCAACTTTATGCAAATAAGGAGCAGGCGTTGTGACGCTCCGTTTCTCGAATCGCGCCGCCACACTACCAGAATGCATTGTACGGCTGCTTACATAGACAATTAATGGGAAGCGTGGAAAGGACGGAGCCTGTGGACACGTACCATTAGGCTAAATACCGGCACGAGACCGATAGTCGACAAGTACCTTAAGGGAAAGTTGAAAAGAACTTTGAAGAGAGAGTTCAAGAGGACGTGAAACCGTTGAGAGGTAAACGGGTGGGGTCCGCAACTGGGCGGGTTAGGGATGGCCGCTCGGTGTGGGAGGATCCCCTCGTGGGACCTCTCCCCGGCGCTGGCCGGCCCCCGTCGGGCGCATTTCCTCCGAGGCGGTGCGCCGCGACCGGCTCTAGGTCGGCTTCGAAAGGCTCGGGGCGAAGATGGCTCGTGGCTTCGCGGACGCAAGCTTTACAGCGCCCCCTGCCTGGACCTCGCCGCTTCCCGAGGCCGTGGACAAAGTGCTCGCTTTTGTGGTCCTGGTAGTCTTAAAGACACCCGTGGTCCTGGTATTCCATACTCTGACACTTTGTCATTTTCCTGGGCTTCTCTTCTGCCTTTCAAAACCCAGGTTTGTGAAGACGGGTGTGGTCATGCTAAGGATGGCTCCAGTGCGTCATCGAGCCATGATTTCAGCCCCGCCCAAAACATCCTGAACACAAAACTGGCCAAAAACAGTTTAACGGTCTAACTCCACAATCCAGAACTACATTGTTCACAGTCTTTTCAGTAACTATTTTCCAACATTTATAATGTGTTTAGAAACATATGTCCTTTACACGGCCTTTAAATGCTTCTACAAAATCAGAAAGAGTTCAGAATTGTAAGAATGGATGTGTAAACGTAGTTTGTCTGAACTGACCTTCTGCAGGATCTTCCAGACTTTCTGGTAGAAGCCGACAGGGACTCGGTTCAGCGCTCCGTCCAGACGCCTCCTGCGCAGCCATTGGCCGTGTCTGGTATCCTTGGCAACCGGCATGCTTTCCGGAATGTCCAGAGATTCTATGGACGGCAGCCTGTACCTCTGAACGGCCAGGACAACAACGAGAAACAATCATTTAAAGGTCTGCTGTGGAAGAACAGCGGCCTCTTCCTCTTTGGAGGCATAAAGCAGCCAGACTCCAAATCTGACCTCAGTGATGATTTTATCGGCTCTCTATTGAACTGCATTAGATTAAGCGTATACAACTCAACATATACATACATATACATATCTAATAATAAATAGTCTTTACCCCAGATTCAAAGTTTTCTATGTCCAGAGACTGAGATCGGATGCCCTGAGAGGCAGGAAATGAACAGAAAGGAGGGAGAGAAACAAAAAAAGATGCAGAAAATGAAGAAACACAAAACTGGGCATGGAGGGAGATCAATGGATGAGAAATTAAAACAGCGATGACAACACAACAACCCCAAAGCCAGTGGATTCTGACTCCTTCTTACATTATAGATTAAGAGTCACAGCATGCATGAATCAGAATCAGGATGATAGAAATGAGGTTATAAAACAATATGACGGGTAAATAAACAGATTAATTCACTATTGTTCACTATCCGAGAAAGAGGCCTCCAAACTCAGCACAGACACACGCGTGAAACTTTAACCAAACTTCATCATTTAGCAGCAATTTGACAAAGAGATAAGCCGCCCAGTGTCCATTTCATTTAAAGGACGAGAATTGAAATACTTTAAAGTTCCCTGTGTCCTTCTGGAAGTTTGTTTAAATACATTTTGTTTTTCAAATATAATTCAATTCTATTTGAAAAGTTTACTCACAATAAATAATTTATCTTAAATAACAAAATTACAGCTGAAACAATGAGCCAATTCATTTAATTGAATTAGTCGATCAAGAGAAAATTTATTGGAAAGAAATTTGAAAACTTGTTTATGTACAAATAAATAAATGAAAAAATAAATAAATGAATGAATAAATAAATGAGTAAATGAATAAATGAATAAATGAATAAATAAATGAATGCTCTTCTTCGACTTAAATGAAAAATAAATAGGATATATTTGGCTTTTGGACTGTTGACTGGACACAACACCACTTGTGACTATTTTCTGGCCTTATGTTGACCAAATAATTAATCAAGAAAATAAATCGATTGGAATCGGATTGATAATAAAAACAACCGTTAGTTGCAGCTCTACTAACAATGAACACTTGTCAACTACAGCTATTAAAGTGGCAGCCCTGCTAGATTAAAGATACAATCAGCAGCAGAGTGTTAATGGCTCATATGATCTGCTCCATGACTTTTAGTCGATGTTCATGTTAATATTTCAGATGAATCATCACCCAGAAAAAACACGTTTAAAATGTCGTTGTTATTGTTGTCACCTTGCGAGGGAAGGTCAGTGACTGGTCGAGCTGAAATGGAGAAAAACAAAATCCACCAATGAACCCGTTTATACCCGAAAACCCAAGAACAGGACCTCGATTGTTCCTCATATTTATATTTTCAAGCCCTACAAACACTTTTAAGCAATCGCTGCTTACTTTATGAGGCAGATATGGATCCTTTTCAATCAGCTACATAAAGTCTAATCACTGACACCACCACCACCACCACCACCATCATCATCACCATCATCATCATCTCTGTGATGAGCTCTGTCAAAGACAACCTGAGCTCCCTCTGCATCAGCATCAGAATAACATTTAAAGGTCCCATATTGTAAAAAGTGAGACTTTCATGTCTTTTATATTATAAAGCAGGTTTAAGTGATATATAAATACTGTTAAACTACAAAACGCTCAATATACGGAGAAATACACACAGCCCGTATTCAGAAATTGCGTGTTTGAAACAAGCTGTTAGGATTTCTGCACATTTGTGATGTCACAAATCTACAATATTTAGACAATTTCACAGTTTTAAATGTGAACATTCTAAATGTGTCCCAGTTTATTTCCTGTTGCAGTGTATGTAAATAACATCAGCTGACAAGAAGTAAGCATGGACCCAAACTGTTGCCTAGCAACGCAATTCCATTGTAATTCCATTGAAATGTACTAAAACAGAGCGTTTCAGACAGGAGGGTAAATTCAGGTATATTCAGGCAGACAGTACGAGGAAAATAATGTGTTTTTTGAACATTACAGCATGTAAACATGTTCTAGTAGAAACATAAAATACAAGTATGAACCTGAAGATGAGCACAATATGGGACCTTTAAATGTAATTACTAACTGTATTAATTTGTTTGATCTAATTCACCAACAGCTGCAATCAAATCTCAGCATCTACTCCTTCCTCGCTTCTTACAGACTCTCATTTATGAATTCCATCATCATCATCACCTTAACTATGTCAGTCAAAGACACCCTGCGGTCCATCTGCAACAGAGCAAACACAATGAATTTCCTTTTCCACAGCCAAAGCCACATGACACGTGAATAACATCCTTCCCAACATCATTGAATCCACACAGCTCCACAGCCAGGTGAATTAACTCCTCTGATTATCATCATCATCATCACCTCCGCAACCGGATCTGTCAAAGACAACCTGGGTTCCTGGATCGAAACAAAGACAAAACAAGCAGCGTTATGACGTTGAGCTCGACAATTCATCCGTGACCTTGCAGACGGCGAAACAGTTTCGACTCTACAACCACTTGCTCGCTTAATCGGTCTTAATCAGCAGATGGAGTTTGCTCCGTACATGTTCAATCTTTCTCATCCATGTTGGCTTAAAGCTTCACAGTTCATTCTCGAAAAGTAGCTCAATTCACGTTCTTCTGTACTTACATTTGCTGTGTTGAGTGTGTTCACACTGACAAATACGGCAAAATTAAGTGCACTATGAGCACCCGGATGGTGTACTCATAAGGGAAGAAGAAGAAGAAGAAGAAGAAAAAGCTGAAGAAGAAGAAGAAGAAAAAGAAGCTGAAGAAGCAGAAGAAGAAAAAGAAGCAGAAGAAGAAGCTGAAGAAGAAGAAAAAGAGAAAGAAAAAGAAAAAGAAGAAGCTGAAGAAGCAGAAGAAGAAAGAGAAGCAGAAGTAGAAGCTGAAGAAGAAGAAAAAGAAGCTGAAGCGGAAGAAGTAGAAGAAGAAGCTGAAGAAGAAGAAGAAAAATAAGCAGAAGAAGAAGAAGAAGCTGAAGAAAGGTGAAGCTGAAGAAGAAGAAGCTGAAGAACAATAAGACAATAAGAAGAAGGAGAAGAAGGAGAAGAAGAAGAGGGAGAAGAAGAAGAAGATGAAGAAGAAGAAGAAGATAAAAAAAGAAGCTGAAGAAGAAGAAGAAGAAGAAGCTGAAGAAAAGAAGAAGAAGCTGAAGAATAATAATAAGAAGCTGAAGAAGAAGAAGCTGGAGGTTGAAGCTGAAGAAGAGGAAGAAGAAGGAGAAGAAGAAGAAGAAGAAACAGAAGCTGAAGATGAAGAAGAAGAAGAAGAAACAGAAGCTGAAGATGAAGAAGAAGAAGAAAAAAAAGAAGCTGAAGAAGAAGAAGAAGAAGCTGAAGCTGAAGAAAAGAAGAAGAAGCTGAAGAATAATAAAAAGAAGAAGCTGAAGAAGAGGAAGAAGAAGAAGAAGCTGACGCATAATAAGAAGAAGAAGCTGAAGAAGACGAAGCTGAAGGTAGAAGCTGAAGAAGAAGAAGTACTACATGGAAGTGACAGAGTACTACATGGAAGTGTACCAACGGAAGTATCTAAGTATCTGAATCTGACGAGTTTGAACATGTACAGCTGAGCATCCTCCATCTGATGATGAAGGCTGTGTGAAGCAGCTGAAAGCTCCGGGACAGAAACTAGGACAGCTACGGAGAAAGATCTGATCGGTGGCGTTTACATGGAAGGTGGATTAACACCTACAGCATATTCTGGATGTCTACTTCATTTATCAATAACTGATGATGTTTTTACAGCAAAAATAATAGTTAATACTCCTTCATGTGATCACCTTAAATGGATCCGTCACTGACAACCTGTGCTCCGCCTGCAACACAGAAACCACGTAAATAAATCAGTCAACCAGCTGCTCTCGTGATTTATTTAAAACTCAAACCCATCAATTAATAAATTCATTTCATCCTATTTATGATTTTTTTCAGGGCAATAATCTACATTTCCCATCTAAACCTCCTCAATTTATCAACAATCCGTTTCACAGTTTTTCTCAATTATTTCCCCCTCCGATGCAGCTTTCATTTCTCCACTATTATTTTCCCTATCAGCATCAGCGAGGTGAATTACCACCCATTTTCATCATCATCATCACCTTACTCGGATCCGTCAAAGACAACCTGTGTTCCAGCTGTGAAAAGACAAAAGTCAGTTTGCCAAAAAGCACAATATTTTCCAAATAAGATCCTCTATCTGCCTTAAAGGGATAGTCTTGGTGTTTCTCAGTGGGGTTGTATGAGGTACTTCTCCATAGTCAGTGTATTACCTACAGTAGATGACGGTCAGCACACCCCCAGTTTAGAGAAACAGACAGGAGTACCAGCACAGGAGCAAAGAGATGTACTGCTGTGGACGGGGGCAGCAACAAAACGTATTTTAGACACCTAAAAAAATCTATAACAGTTTAAAGGGCCCATATCGTGCTCATACTTGTATTTTGTGTTTCTACTAGAACATGTTTACATGCTGTAATGTTAAAAAAACAACTTTATTTTCCTCATACTGTCTGTCTGAATATACCTGTATTCACCCTCTGTCTGAAACACTCTGTTTTAGTGCATTTCAACGGAATTGCAACGGAATTGTGTTGCTAGGCAACACAAGTCCATGTTTACTTCCTGTCAGCTGATGTTATTTACATACACTGCAACAGGAAATAAACTGGGACACATTTAGAATGTTTACGTTTAAAACTGTGTAATGGTCTAAATATTGTATATTTGTGACATCACAAATGGACAGAAATCCTAACAGCTTGTTTCAAAAGCACAATTTCGGAATACGCGCTGTGTGTATCTCTCCATATATTGAGCGTTTTGATAGTTTAACAGTATTTATATAGCACTTAAAACTGCTTTATAATATAAAAGACATGAAAATCTCACTTTTTACAATATGAGACCTTTAAGTGTATACTATATTTAGAATATTTTCACCGGTTTACCTTGCCGTCAGACAGCCCTTTTCAACAGGGAACTGAAGCCGTTATCTATGCTCTCCTCAAAGCCACCAGACTCCATTGGAAAAAACTGTAATTGGAATGGAAGTTTTATTACATGCTTTTTGTTTGCTTTTTACAAATAACCTGCAGCGTTTACTTAATTCTATTCCTTTAAATAATCCTGCTTTAGGTTATTAATTACTAGCTGTTGAGTTGGTCCTGACGTTTTTTGGTCTATTATCCAACTCGGTCCAGTGTGATTTAAATTTTTCATTATTGATGTTGAATGTGAAACTACATTTATCTGGACAGTTCTATATATTTTTTCCTTCCTTCAAAAACTTATGATTTTAAACATTGTTTTATTTGAGATGATCTTTATGGTTTATTTTTTGCTTGTGCAGTTATGGACCTACAAGTGAGACGTTTGCCATCTTACAGGGTCGTACGGTGATATTTCCAATGGTGGCTTTGGCGAGAGCATAGATAACGGCTTCAGTTCCCCGTTGGAAACATAGACTGTAAAGCCGTCTGACGGCGAGGTAAACCAGTGAAAATATTCTAAATATAGCGTCTAAAATACGTTCTGCTGCTGCCCCCGTCTACAGCAGTACATTGCATTGCTCCTGTGCTGGTTCTCCTGTCTGTTTCTCTAAACTGAAAGCGTGCTGACCGTCATCTACTGTAGGTAATACACTGACTACGGAGAAGTACCTCATACAACCCCACTGAGAAACACCTGAACTACCCCTTTAATCTCTAACCCCAAACTCTTCATCATCATTATACTTTTGATTTCAACGGCACTTTGAATGACACACTGGAGATTAGTACCAATACACTTCATCTGTTTGGTGATAAACAGCTTGTTTTATCACCTACAGTCCGCTTTTAAAGTACTTTCAAAGCACTTAAAGATTTTAAAGATAATTTTATTCTCTTTTTTAATCAGGATATCTTTTTGCTGAAATGGGCAACTCCTTCTACAGTCCTAAAAAAAACATATGAGTTAATATTGTGTTTTAAAAATGTAATTCTACTGTGTATAATTATTATCTACTATATTCCAGCTCGAAGTGAGAAGCGTGTTGTGGGGTTCCTACCATCTTCATGTCGCTCTTCAGTTTGCTGATGCCGGCTCTCTCGCTCTTGGTGGCGCCCACGTTGCCCAGGTGATGGATGGAGATGCCGGGACTGACGCCGGCATCCAGCTCTCTAACTGTGGAGGAGGGGGGGGAAAAGAAAGTCAACTTGATGGCGACCTCAGAGTAACAGCAACATCTGACTGGATTTGATGACTGGTGGACTGACCGCTGCGCTGCACTCCGAACTCTTTCCCGCTGAGGATGTGGTGGAGGAGATTCTTCAGCTCTGATGGACCGAGACTCATCAGACTGTCTGTAGCCTCCTCTCCTACACACATGCACACGCACACGCACACGCACACACAAAATGGTGCCAGTTCAAGAGCCAGTAATATGGCAAAATAACCAAGTCAAATTACTGTTTGAAAAAAGGTCAGATGACCAAAATGCTGTTAAGTGAGTAAAGTAAAGTTTTTGATCCAACTTATATCAGAAAGTCTTAAAGGGACAGTGCGCAGGATTTGGCTGCATCTAGTGGTGTGGTTGCAGATTGCAACCAAATGAGTACCCCTCTGCTCACTTCTCCCTTTCCAAGACTGAGGTAACGTGAACCACCGAGTGCAAAACCGTGGTAACGCCGTTCGCCTCGTTCAGAGACTAAGGATGTCACGAGAACCGATACTTCGGTACCAAGTCGATGCCCAAGTTCTAAAAAAGTGAGGGTACTCTTTTTCTACAGTACCGAAGGTACCGTACGATGCCTGTAATGGTCATTGGTAGGGATGTGACATTGAGGAAAATTTCCCACCGGTTAATAAACTAGTGACAACACCGGTGTCACCGATTACACCGGATATTTTACAAGAAAAGATGACGGTCAATATGTGCATAGCGCTGACTCTGATCTTTACCGTCGGGTGGCGGTGTGTCTGGCCTCTCCGGTAGAGCTTTTGCTGCGGGGCTCCGCTGCGGGGGTCTACCTGGCGCTGCTGCTCCGTGCACACCGGCTGTGACGGCTCCATCTATCTCGCGGCGATTACCTCATTAATGTTATAGTTCCCTTATAGCGTTGGGATTAAACGTGAAATATTGGCAAATAGGTGCGTTTGCTTTTCACTTCAACAACAAATCCTCTGCCATTCCTCGGTCTGTCAACTCTCTCGTCCCGTGTGACACCTGCTACTCTGAGCCGACGGACCAGATGCATTGATGGTCAGATGTAGTGTCCATCGTCTGACTATCGATTGATAACATACTGCTGATACGCCAAAAAATAGGTCAATTCTTTTTATTTCTTACTTAAAGGCTACATGCCTCTGTTGATTGTAATGTTCAAATGTTTTTAATAATTCACTGGTATTGGTATCCACTAATGGATTTCTGGTATCGTGACATCCCTATGAGAGGCCATCCATACCATAATAACACTACTTTAGGAGCAACAGAAGTCAGACGGCGGCTGGCGGTACCACGGTTTAGCACTCTGCGGATCACAGAGGTGGCCTTCACGTAACGTAAAAACGTGAAAGTCTCTCTCTAGAGCCAGAGTTTGGTTTGTCCGTTCTGGGCTACTGTAGAAACATGGAGGAGCAACATGGAGGAATCCGTGAAGAGGACCTGCTCCCTATGGAGATATGAAGGACTCATTCTAAGCTAACGAAAACATTCTTAGTCTCAGGTGATTATACACTAGAACAAACATAGTTATCAATATTATATTACATTTCTGCTAATAGGTCCCCCAAAATATTACACACTGTTCCTTTACTTTTACCAGTGTTGCCTTGGAAGGAATCCCGAGGGGAGGGGGGGGTATTTCGTTTCTCTGGAGATAAAATACATTGCAGGTGTGAAAACCTGTGGACAACTTCATCTACAGGCTAGAACATGCATTTTCAGTCTTGAATTTGACCACAGAAGCACAAATGCATGTCATTTTAAAATGTAGCTTATTATGCGATTATTGGATTAGTTAATCAACAGAAATTTAATCTGCAACAACTTTTGTGAATCAAATAATCATTTTTTTTCAGTAAACTTTCCCTGGTTCCAGCTTCATAAAAGTGATTTTTTTCTGGTTTTCACACTCTGTTGTGGGTTTTTGGGAACTTAACTGGACACTTTTCACAATTCACTAACTTTTTACAGACCAAACTATTAATGGATTCATTGAGAAAATAACGGGTAGTTAAACTATGATCTTCTTCCTCTCTTTCCTTCCTTACCTGAGCAGTTGAGCGACTGGGCCAGTTCGGTGGCCATGACCTGGATGATGAGACCAATACGGAGCCTGAACATCTCGCTGAACAGGCTGGGCTGAGTCCTGATGCTCATGGCCAGGTACACCATGATCTCCTGGAGGAGGGGAAAGAGGGATTAAAGAGGAAGACGGGACTGACCAGGTGATGGTGGAGGACGTGACTCACCTGCGTGAGGATGGCCACGCTGATGTTGTTGTCGCTGGCCTCGTCGATGAGAGCGGCCAGCTGGTCCGGAGGGATGGGAGCGGTGATGGTTTTCTCTCTGGGCTCGGGAGGCAGACCCACTGTCAGGTGCTTCTGATGCGCCAACAAATCGGAGCAGGCCTATGGACAGATCCCAACCAATCAGAAAAGAGGGGGCAGATGATGTTCAAGAATATAAACCGTTTATGATAATACAGATTTGAACTAGTGCTGTACCGAACTTTTTTTACATTCAAAACTTCTATGGAGGTTTTTTGAATGATGCTTTGAATGTCTGTCGTCATATTATATGATGTCATCACCCTAAAAAAGGTGAACATGTTGTTTTTGAAAGGTTAAATGCCAACAAATATAGACTGAAGCAGAATATTTCGTTAGATAAAAACATGTTGTGAATTTTAGAAATGAATACATCTATTTTTATTCAATACATTATGACTTTTGGACTTTACAACGCTCTGGAGTGTTTTTTAGGAAATGTTTGGATCACAGGAGTCCGAAACAATCCTATTCCAGCCACCGCTGGAATCTAATTCTACAAATATCATAATATCATTATTATTAGAATTTGAATGTCAATGTTATGAATCGCCAAGTTGAAAATCTAAAACACAAGGCGAGTGAAACAGTTTGAATATGCAGCATGAGCTGTTAAGATACATTTGTCAGTCATTTTCTGCTTCTTTTAAAGACTTAAAAAGCTTCCGTTGCTGTAGAATTGAAATGCTTTCACAGACGGCTCAGATGAACCTATTGTATTGGAGGTAATTTGCTTTTTTAATATGTTTTTGGGGTGAACTATCCCTTTAACATTCCCAGTTCTGGAGCGTTTCAAGCTTCCCTTGTTCTGGAGATGAAACACATTGAAAGTTCATGTTATAGCCTGTAGATAAAGTTGTCCACACACATTCAGTCTGTCTTGAATTTGACCACAAATGAATGTAACTGCATTTTTAAAATAGAGCTTGTTGGTCGATTATTTGATTAGTCGAACTTTTGTGAATCAAATAAACATTTTTCAGCAAAATTGGCAAAACTGTGAATATCTTCTGGTTGTCCCACTCTGCTGGGTGTAAACTGAAGATGTTTGGCTTCTGGACTGTTGCTCCCTTTGAGTGCGGCAAGCGGGAGAGTAAACTAGTATTTGACCGCAGTGAAAATGTTGTTTTTGAAAGGCTAAACGCCAACAAATATGGATTGAAGCAGAATATTTCGTTAGATGAAAACATTTTGCGAATGCTTTTTCTATACATTTGACTTTTGGACTTTACAACGCTCTGGAGTTATCGGAAATGTTTGGATCACACGAGTTGGAAACAATCCTACGCAGCCAGCACTGTAATCTAATTCTACAAATAGTATAATACTAATAATATTAGTATGCTGCCTGATCTTTATCTGCCCTAACCCTAACCCTTGATTAAGATTTTAAATATCAATGTTATGAATGAAGCTTCAAACTATTCGTTAGAGCCCTAATTTAAACTAATAATGAAAGACAAATCAATATGCAGGTATGTTTAAGAATATAAAGTATGCAGAAAGAGAGAAAATATATCCTTTGACAGAATAATGTGTGCAATAATTCAACTGTGCAATACTGTACTTACAACCCTCTATTTCAAGAAATATTCTTATTTAATTCTTATGTGTACTATTCTTGCATTTATATCTAACACACTTAATAGATCCCACTTGTTAGCATTTTTTATTTACTTATTTACACTGTGGTTATATCTTGTATGTGTTTGATGCACAAATTTCACAATTCTTATTTCTATTATTTATTTCTATTACTCTACATATATTGTGTTATTATGTTTCTTTATGCTTATATATATAAGAGAGCACCTGTAACGTCCCTATTTCCCCCCAGGGATCAATAAAGTATTTCAGATTCTGATAATGACCCAAGAAATGAGAGTACAGAGTGTCATTCTATATGGATTTAAAAACTAAAGAGCATATGAAGAGAACCATAAACCCCCAAACATCATTTATTTCACTTTAATTGTGTTTAGATTTGTTTGCCCTGCAAACTTCCCTTTAGGAATTTTTTTTTTTGTTATAGTTTTTGATGAAGAATAGACACTGAAGAACTCAGGGGAATGACACACCTATTGAAGTGAGGCTCTGGCTTTTTTATTTAAAGCTCTTAAGGTCAACGCTTTGGCACGCTGCCTTCTTCAGGAAGAAATGATTATTTAAAAGGACTGTTTGTAAGAGTCAGAAATGTCTTGTTAACAGCGACACCTGTGGTTGTTAAGTCAACTAAAGTCAGCGTCCTGTTGCTCACGCTCGCTATACATAGACATGAACGAGCATTAGGGATGTCACGGTACCAGAAATCTAGTAGTCGATACCAATACCAGTGAACTTCCACGATTCTCGATACCCAATTCGATACCACGGTAAAAAAACCAACAACAATAAATCCCATGTAATTCAACACGCACTCTTTTATTAAAAACATTTGAACATTACAAAAAACAGAGGCATGTAGCCTTTAAGTAATAAATAAAAAGAATTGACCCCTTTAGTTCATTGTGGCGTATCAGCGGCGTGTTATCAATCGATAGTCAGACGACGGACACTACATACTGACCGTGAATGCATCTGGTCCGTCAGCTCAGAGTAGCAGGAGCAGAGGATTTATTGTTGAAGTGAAAAGCAAACGCACTTATTTGGCAATTTTTCACGTTTAATCTCAATGCTATAAGGGAACCATAACGTCAATGAGATAATCGCCACATGGTGGATGGAGCCGTCACAGCCGATGTGCACGGAGCAGCGGTGCCAGGTAGACCCCCGCAGCGGAACCCGGCAGCAAAAGCTCTACCGGAGAGGCCAGACACACCGCCACCCGACGGTAAAGATCAGAGTCAGCGCTCTGCACATGTTGACCCTCATCTTTTCTAGTAAAATACCCGGTGTAATCGAAACACCGGTGTTGTCACAAGTTTATTAACCGGTGGGAACATTTTCCTCACTGTCACATCCCTACCAATGACCATTACAGGCATCGTACGGTACCTTCAGTACTGTAGAACAAGAGTACCGTCACTTTTTTTAAATTTTGGCATCAACTTGGTACCAAAGTATCGGTTCTTGTGACATCCCTAACGAGCGTCGCTCAAAACGGTGAGGCGACACACGTCAGCTAAAAGCACAATATCACTCTATATTTCAGCTGCTTGGCAGTAATGTTAGCTGACCAGACGAAGGTCTCTCCATGAATCAATGCTGATCCTAGTGTTGGCTTTTCCTGCCTCAGCCTCCCGACCGCGGCCGGAGGGAACAGGGGAGACACCGGAGTTTTGGTCGGAGACGATAACGTTTCTCTCTGTGGAGCCCCGTCACTTCACAAGACACGGGAAACCTCTGTTGGTCTGGAGGAGCTGCAGCAGTTATTTCTGCACAAACGTCCACTATACATTCACTAGATATTCTCAGAGCTAAACTAACTCTTCTGCAGTGTGTAGTGTGCGCGCATGCACGTGAGAGGTGGAGCGAAAGAGAGAGAAGGAGCGCGGTGTGTGAGTGAAGGCAGGCAGAGGAGCAGAGTACAGCAGAGACTCCGGTCCTGG